>JAHDVE020009030.1:0-13285 GCA_022606495.2 Halesus radiatus
GATAATTCAATTGTCTTACTCATTACCAGCACTTGACTTTTAAATATTCAAAAATACCTACTTTTTTCCATAAATACATTTAAGTATTTATAAAAATTTCCGGTAGATACCTACCTGTATAATTGTCTTTTATTGAGTTGACTCATAAACAACAACTTCAGAACATCTTATTGACTTTCACTTTGGATCCCGTGTGCGTTGGCTAAGGGGTTAAACGAGTGAAATCGTCTGAAGCTCTCTATCACGTGGAGGACGGAGAAGGGAACGAAATACCAGTCTGGCTTCACCTAATTATCCCTCGTGGACAAAGAACCAGACTTGTTGAATGTTGAGGATATCCGTCGCTTCCAGAGGGTGGACCTGGTTTCCTACCATCCTGACGTTGGTGAGTTATTTTCCCAGAAGCGTCGACATTTAGGGTGTTTGAGGGGACTCGCATCCCGAGGTGTCATGGATCGATGCCTATCTTTGACGATGTTCGATGACAAGGTGACATTTTCACAGTAGGGTATGATAGGAGGGAACGATAATTGTCCATGGGCTTTCCTACCTGTTTTTCTGCGAGACGAAGGGACATGAGAGACAGTTTATTCGCTGACCACTTCCCGATGTACGTGTGTATTTTCCTAGGTGTATAGTGAAATAACTTCGGCTAAAAACTTGGCCTTTACTAAGAGTATGTATGTGTGTATGGATAGGTATATATATAAAGAAAGTGTATAATGTATCTATCAAATCTATATGGCCGTTATTTATTTTATCTTTATTTATACACAATGTTTAATATGTATATATATAAAACCAATTATTATATTTATGTATATTTCCTATAAAAACAATTTATTTTATTAGTATATATTTTCCCTAACACTTAAATTCGAAAACTAACGTTACTAATTATAAACATCCCAAACGATTTTTATTAATTCAAAGATCGTTATCATTCTAAAACAAACCAATGAATCCTAATTGTTATGCTTCCTGACGGGGGTCTCTGACACTTAATAACTGTCGCATATCTCAATGACACACTTCCTCGACTGTTATTAAAACTAGGTCAACATTCCAAACCACACCCTCTTTTATCGAAGTATGTAGATACGTATAAGTATATATATATTCGAATTTCAGTACATCTTACGAAGAATAAGTACCTTAACAAACGTCGACATTTAATTGAAAAATAACTATCATCTTTTGCGATGAACTATCATCTTTTGCGATGAACTATCATCTTTTAGAAATCACGTATTTGTAATTTGCGTACATAAATATTTTTATAGCGCCATTTTCATAGAAAGATTCAATTCAAAGGCGCTCCACACCCGTTCGAACATATTGATGAATTCAACAGAACAAACAAAAACCCACATTACTAGAAATATCAAAATAAGCATAATCATTCGTCGACAATACGTTCCCAAGTTATGTTATAAAATTAATTTTATCTTCGACTTAGGTTTTCAAGGTTCAGGCCTTGCAAATTTTGGGCTTTTTGGAGTCCTACCTTTTCTCCAAACAAAAATCAATCTACAGTTAAATTCAAACTACATGAGATAGCAGGGTCTCATTAAATCAACCTGTCAACCAAACCAAAAGTAATCTATTATATATATTGTATTATCACTTTCATGTATTTTGATATGTAGTATATCTGAATATCTGGCACAGATTCACGACCTGTGTTGGAGATGTCAGATCCACAATTTTCTGGGAAAACTGGAGTATTGTGGATTATAAAAACTCGTATTGTTTACATATATTTATAATTTGTACCTATCGATTGGGCAGAAATAATTGCTGATTTAAGCGTGGTTATCTCTGAACTCTTGATGCGGGGGACGGCCTTTCAACCCGGACTTTGCAAAAATTCGCAAGTATCTAATGTTGTTTGACGAGGGGACGGAACCGGTTTGATCTCCTTTAAATGTAACTGTCTGGAGGACGGGAATTCGGAGGGTCTTGGACCCATGGATAAGGAAGGTGCTCTTTCCGTCGCGGTACAGGGGATGACCAATAGCGCACGAACTAAAAGAAGAGGTTACGTATACCGTTTGGTCAGGCTGTGCGTCTGTGAGGAAGGGGTTACCAACCGGAAACGTGGCCATCCGAGTACTTTAGGGGTTGGTCTGGAGCCGAATTGCAGCAAAACAAACCGTATTCGATCACTCGTCATAACAAAAGCTGTGAAAACTAAAACCTAATCATGTAATTTTCCCAAATTTAGGAGAGGATGGAGATGGCGCCAAAACAAGTAAAACTGTACCTTTTAACCATGAAATTTATTGAAACTAACCCATGTAGAATAACACTTAGTACGATGAGGAAAGGCGATAATACTGTGATCATTACATTTATGTATACCAAATTTAAAATTGAAACTACGTCGTATTATATAGATCAGGAATAATGCAATTAGTATAGCCCAGAAGCTAAGTTTTCCCATTAAAACTCACGATAGAAGAAAAATAGAAAATTTATGGGTAAAGTTAGGAAAATGCTAGTCTTCCTATAGAAAATTAACGTAGATTGCATAGTAGGATAATAATAGAGAGTTCAGAACATTAAAGTCTAAGATAGGAGTAATGTTAGGAATATGAATTCTGTCAATGGTATGCGAGAGTCTGCCTACGCTACAAAGAATAGGGGTTACCACAAAATAAGACCTTGTTTTTCCAATAGTCTGAACCAAAAATCAGAACACAACGTAGACTCCGGAAAAGCTTGGGAAATTGACCACATTGGAGTGCAAAAATTACCGTGAAAATTAAGAAAATCGGAAACACTCGAATGTTAGCATAGGGCTAGACGTTACACGCTGGCCAAGGAGGAGAAAAACCTCAAATTGAAAGGAAAACTACAAAGGGTTTTCCGATCACATTAGTTAGGAAAATTTAAGGCAGCAGTAGAGGAGTCATCTTAAACCGGTGGCGCGAACGGAGGTCTATTGCTAAATTAAATCATAAACGAAGGAAGGGCGGGCCATTACATCTTTAAAGGTCAGGGGGAAGGGGGGGCCATCTCAAGTCTCACTGGCTCCAGCCGTTTGGTAGCAGTTTGGGACTCTTGTGCGATATTCATATAAAAAAACTTTTTTTTTAGGTAATTAAATTAATTTTAATAGTGTTAATATCAAGTTCTGCAAGTACGTTATTATTTTTTTTGTGGCAGCTATTTCGGCGTTCAAGGCTGAAATTTGTTTGAACAATTGGCGATCAATAAACGAACTAATGATCCTAATGTAACATTAATTAATACAATATATCATCTCAGCCCAAAACATTGTAATTTAACGTTTTTATCTGGAGTGTCCTACCAGGTAAGTATGTTTTCTGTATATGTATATAATAAGATAAACCCTAGCAAGTAGTATTTGTACAGCGCCCTTGAGGTGATTTTTCACAAAAACGGTGCTGTACAAATCTTCCAACTATTATTATTAAGGAAAATTATTTATTCCCCACTTCTCCGTGTGTACAGAAGACCTAAACGATATAACACATTTAAATGAGGAAATATCATTCACGTTATCTTAAAAGAATTACAAAAACATTGCCATTCAATACTGGGAAAAAAAATTCTATTACAATTATCTCACAGAATAGAGAATCCATTAACATAATTATTTTCTCCGTAAATTGGGTTCACCGGTAATAAATCATTTTAGGCACAATACAAATAGAATTAGGTGGGTGTAAATAGAATCGTATAAATAAGTCATCTCAATGTAGCCTAACCATAGTTAGAAAATAGCCTTGAACGCCGAAACAGCTGTTACTACAATATAATAAAAAAATAAAATACTTGCAGAACTCAATAATATCATTATTAAATTTGCTTCACATTCAACTTTAAAAAAAAAATTAAATGGAGTTCCACGAATTAGATACAAAAAATTAAATAAATTCAGAATGACATTTTTTTTTTTTTTTTTTTTACATGAATACCGCACAAGAGTCCCAACTGCTCCCAACCGTCTGGAGCCAGTGAGACTATGGCATTCCCAATTGGGGAATGTTGTGAGGCTGAAGGTATTAGGGAGGGGAAGGAGAAGGGGAAGGGTGAGGTGGGGAAATACCTGGCTATTCAGATCTGGTCACCAAACACGGCTAAAAGCCATTTCAAGCAACGTTTCAATTCTGAATGGTGGTCTTTCACCAGTTATGTATGGATGAAATACAGTGTCTCTGTGTAGACACTAATTATTCTAATGTTCCAGTTATTTAAGTTCATTACTAGGTACATAATAGTTTATAACCAGTTGATCGAATACATACATATTTTTTTAAACTAAACATGTATAATACAAGCTGATTTAATTGTCCTCTACTCTAGGAGTTCACCTGTGTTATGGATGATATTTTTTAAGAAAAGAAAAATTTGAGAGTTCGTGATAATAGATACATGTATTTACAATAACAACGTGGTTTTAAACTCGGTACCGTTTATTTAATAATAATGTCAAGTCACAAACAGTTAAATGTTTAAAATTTATAATGTCGTTTTCATGTAAAATAAAGCACGGTGGGGTAATTTACGATGCTCCACAGACTTCTGTGATTAATGCATTCTGACATAATTTTTTTAAACTTCTATTTGTATTGTACCAGACCAAAGGAAAACAAATATTTAAAAAAATGTTTTCTTTCGATTGGCGTTGACTTCTTTTCAATTCACTGTTTTAATGGTTCTCAAAATTATATCGGTTTACTAAAAACTTGTTTACGTTTTTGTGCAGGAAAACCATTTTATTTCAGCCATCTGCAGAGCTTTTATTGAAGTTCTCAGATATGTTTGTAGAATCCACCTTTATTAATTGATCTAACGAGTCTAAGTCAGTCAGCACAAAGTAGAATACTATATTACGCGAGTGCAATGAACATACAAAGGGGGAGCAATTGCACGCCTGCTATGATTCAGACGAATTAGGGACACAGTTGGAGTTAAACAGAAACTGGGAGGCACGATAACTACATTGCAAATTACAGGACCGTTAACTGCATCGAGATGAAAAGATATTGAAAATTATTGTGTTGCCGAATTGAGATGTTCAATTTATACACGCGATTTCGTAGTTTTGTAAGTTGATTGCAGTAAATGGTAGAAATAGTATATTCTTTGAGATGTACTTTTATAAATACGAAGACCGCACAAGAGTCCCGATTGCTTTCAACCGCCGTGAGACCATGGTATTCCTAATTGGGATATGTTGTGAGACTAAATGTAGTGGAGATGGAAAGCAGATGGAAAAGAGGAAGGTGAAAAAGTATCATGTTTCTGCAAAAGATTGGTATTCACTTCTTAGCGTCATTATTAATAAATTAATTAAAAATCCAGCTTCATTTCGATCTCAAGGCTCGTCGCGGGATTCACCGCCGCGACATCGATAAGGTTTATTAAAAAAAAAAGTTAAATAAAAAAAGAATATAATTCGATTTTAAAAATAATATAGGTCAACTTCGATTTTATAGCAGGGGTGCATCAAAAACTTTCAAACGGTGACATAAAACAGGCAAATCTGTTTTAAAAAGAACCGCGTATTGCTTGTCATGAAAAATTTACTTGTCTATGAGAAAAAAAGAATTCGATGAAATAGTACGGTAATAATAATGTTGGGTTTTAATCGTTCTAATCTTGAAACTGATAAATTATTTATTTACGAATCTAGACTAAGGATGCTCACTCGGTGTTCATTTTTCAGCCAATTGTTTAAACACAAAACAGTAAGAATAAATGAAATGTGTCAATTTATTATCTTGAGATCGTAAAATAGTTCTTAACTTTAATGTTTATTCGAAACAATGATCTTTGACAACTAAACACTCAAGTGATGATATGCTAAGACGACGAGAACTAACAAAAAAAACTCAAGTGTTTTGTCGTTGATAACACAAGCGAATCACTTTGCTCGGAAGAGCACGGAACCTTTTACATTTTCCGGGAGCCATAAAAACATTTACGTGGTTTTATTGGCTTTTTGACTTCTGTGTGTGAATTTCTCTACTGGAAAATACACGAATTTAGACGACAAGTTCTCGAAGCAATCAGTTTAAAAACTAATGGGTCATTTCATTTTAGGGCCTCGGCGAAAACACTAGATTTTAGTGTTATGTTTCTCTTCCATTCGCTTGGCTTACGCACTCATAAAAACTATAATATACGGCGTAGATCGCTGACATTATAAGCTCTCAATTGGGCAGTTCCTTAACTTGGCAGAGATTATCGGTAAATCTGCCGGGGCTCAGTGTAATCATTCAAGTCTGTTGTCATGGCAATAACCGAGAGCAATTCTGCTCTTTTTTTTCATTAATTATTTTTTACTCGTGTCATTATAAAACTATTAAGAAATTATTGCCATTTATTGCGGAGAAATTAGATTTCAACTGTGATTACCTCACAGAATAGAGAATATATAATAATAATTACATTCTCAGTAAATCGGTTTTACCGGTAATAAATCATTTTACCCAACATTAAAATTGAAATAGGGCGGGGGTAAATAGAATTAAGTCTTAGCGTGGCCCAACCACAGTTTATCACAATAATAAAATAAAAACTAAAATACTTGCAGAACGTAAGAATAACATTATAAAATTTCAAATACATTAATATTAAAAAAATGTAGTTTTACAAATTAAACATAAAACAATTAATAATTCCGTAGTATGGAAGTAGTTCAGCTCATACACTGAACGAAAAATCTCCGGATATTTGATGTTAAAGAAAACTAACATCCAATGTATTGGAATAATTTATTAAATCTTATAAATCTCATCGTAATATTTAATCATCGAAGGGGATAATATTAACAAATCTCGCATAAAACATGAAATACAAAAAGACACAGAAAATAAAAGGTATCAGTCGTATTTGAGAATCGAAACCAGGACAACGCTCTAACCACTAAGCTATGATACCTGTTTATTACACGTCATTTTTATCTGAAACGTACTTCAAATTTAAGACTCACTAATATTATTTTCTGTATTTTTTCCTATTTCATGTTTCATTTGATATTTGTTAATATTATCTTATTCAATGATTAAATTTCACAATTATGTTTATAAACTTCAATAAGTTATTCCAATAAATTGAATATTCTTTCAAAACTTGTAGAAAAGTCAATAGATGTCCCACAGAAATAAAAATCCAATACGTATACCTGAGACATTATCTAGATTGGTAATAACTTCGGGTATAATTTTGTTTGTTTTTGGATTTGGGAATTAATTAGGGATAATATTGGCAAGTCTTAAATTTGAAGTATAACATCGATAAAAAAGATGTAAAAAAGAGGATTCATTAGCCAATTTCGATAGTCGATTTCCAGATGCAACTTACACGTTTTTATTTTATGTGTCTCTGTCTTTTTCGGTTTCATGTTTCATTCGAACTCCTACCCTCAGACAGCCTAATGAAAGTATTTAGTTTAGAAAAATATTCCGAAGTTTGGTCAAATTCAACAAAAGTTTTAAAATATTGAGGTAACTGAATCTGACGCATTTTTCTAAGGTTGTATGATTATCTCTTCAGTGGAAATGACGAAGAAGTATTTCTAGTCTTGCTCGACTTCGTTCTTATATTCAAGGAACTTGCAGTGCGCTGAGTTCGTTATCATTTACATCTTACCTTTATCGGCCTAAGAACCTAAGTATGTCAAAAAGAAAAAAGTTACATCAAATATGTCAAATGCATAATTTGATGAATTCAAAGGTTCACCCATAGCTTCTTAATATATAAAAATGAACGTTGGTCTGTCTGTCTGTCCTCAATTTTCTCGAAAATTACTGGAATGGTTTTGCTGAAAATGAAATGCATTGTTTGTTTTTATTAGTGCCGGAAAGGTTTATAGAGTAGTTTGAATGAAATCCAATATGTACAACTGTTGATATAACGTTTTAAAATTCGTGTGAAAAACATTGAACCCGCCACGTTGTATTGAGGTCAGCCTAAACCACTCTGGTTAGCCACAGATTACGTATTCAAAAGAAGAAAGTTTGTTTGGGTAGAATATTTTCAAAATAAAAAACACAAATAGGTACCCACTTAAGAATTTTATTAGTTAGTATTTTGAAAAAAATAAATGATTGGAACGGAATAAAATTTTCGAATTGCTTCTTTGTTTAGAGATAGTAATAGTCGTAACAAGGTGTTACTTTCGGTGTCAAATCAATTATGGCTACCAAATAATAAGCAAGAATTCAAAAATTCATAAGTTGATTACAAAAAAAAATAGACCCGGGCAAGCCCGGGTACACATCATCTAGCGTTTGATAAACTGCAGTGGTCTTATGCAAACAGAACATGCCAGAGGGATCATTTATTTGTTCTCCCCAGACATCGAACCGTTGTATTTGAGGGTAGTAACAGCTATTCCTGACAAATACTTTGAAATGAAATACCACAATCTATTCGGATATTGAAATCGCTGCAGTGCTTCAAAAGTTCTGCAGTGATTGGTTGGACTGCACAGTCAGCCGCACATCAAAATTAATAAATAATGAAATGGACACTTGTGTTAGTGATTTTGTCATTTTTACAATTTAAATTTATAACTAGTTTCATTGTTTTTAAATTGTATACCTATTCAGATTTTATGTGAGATATGTTACTTTCTTCATTTGGTTTCCGGAGGTACTGCTGAAAACCAGCTGCACTCCGGACTCCGTAATGTATAGCTGAGCAGTGATCCTTTTGTCAATTGCTAAAATTATACAAAATGTGGAAATAAAAATATGTAAGTCAACCTATTAAAAAATAAATGTTTTTTTTTAAATTACTTTTGTCCAACCGTGTGTAATCTTAGTTTATTCACCATAATTGTATAGATCTATGTTAGGAAACGGCCTACGCAGCTACGACAGCCTCTGTGGTCGAGGGGTAAGGCTCTCGAGTACGAATCCAAAGGTCGGGGGTTCAAATCCCGTGGTGCGTAAGTAAATTTTATTCAATTTCTTTATGCTGTTTCACAATTAATTAATTAAAAATAATATATAGTATATTTGCGCACATTTCAGAGTGGAAGATACTTTCAGTATCGCCCTGGTGAATGACCACCATTCAGAATAGAAACGTTGTTTGAAATTGTTTTAGACGTGTTTGATAACCAGATATGAATAGCCTGGTATTTCCCCACCTTCCTCTTCTTCTTCACGTCACTCTGTCTACTACCTACAGCCGCATAACATTCCTCAATTGAAGATGCCATAGTCTCAATGGTTCCAGACGGTTGAGAACAGTTGGGATTCTTGTGCGCTATTCACATAAAAAAAATATCAAAAGGAAACAAACTTTTTCCGTGATTTCCAACAGTCCCAATTGTCCGGAACGTTTCGGAATGTTTGGTGTACCTATTGGTGAGGCTGAGGGGAGAGAAACGAGATGGGAGAGAGGAAGGTTGGCCCGTACGTGGGTAATCAGATACAAGCTGTATTATATACCTTGGATTTGTTGAGTAAACTGCATGATACGCTATTTTTTTTTAAATATTTTTTTTTGTTCTGTTATTGAGCTTATAATCGGTAGTATAAAAGCAAGTATAAATGATTTAATATCATTGCGCTGTATGCGTTGGTCATACACTTTGTTTTCGAGTACTCAGTCCAACGGAATTACTTATATACCTATTTACCTTCTACCGCCCAGATTATCTTGTTTAATTTCAATAATCTTTATTACACTTTTGTATTCTTTTCCACTGACAGCACGAGCAATAATCATTACAGGTATTTATAATATTATAAATATGTATGTTAGTTGTAAGACTCTATTTTTAAACCATAGTTGTAAGTCATTTTGCAATATTGCTTATGAAACACGCACTTGGTCATGAATATGTATTAGTTTTAAATATATATTAGGTTTTTGTATTTATTAGCTTTATATTCTAGTTATACCTACTTAAGTCAGCAGCTATAACTTTTAATTGTAATTCACTCGCTGTAAACCATAGATGTAAGTCACTAATTATAAGTCTCAGTAGTTAATCCCTAGCTATAAGTTTTAGTTGTAGGTCAATAGTTATAAATCTTACTCGTAAGCCATTAGTAATACATTTTAGCTGTGAGGAGGTATTAGTGATATGTTGTAGAAATTAAATGTAAAGCGCCCTTGAGGTGATTTTCCCACTAAAACAGCGCTATAGAATTAATTCAATTACTATTATTATTATTATTACGGACTACTATCGCGATCAACATTATAAATTCGGTATCAATTTTGACATGCGTAATTATGGTTATATAATTAAATATTTGACTTGTTATTCAATCCAATATGAGAATTAATAAACAGCATTTCTGAAGTACGAAGGTTTTGAAGGAAATAAAAACAAAGAACGTACATTCATCGCACTGAATTTGTTGTTTCCGAGGAAGGCAACATTTTACTGGGGAAACGAAGTAAATTAGCTTTTTTCAATTATTTTATTTTACTTCGTTCTCTTAGATGTTTGCAATTTTTAATTCATACTTTAAGAAATAAAGACAATTACATACAAATTGATATAGAACTATTGCAAAATTATAAGTTTTTTATTTTTTATTTTTGTTTGATAAAATCGAAATTTTATAGATGATGAAAAAAGGTTTAATCAGCAAGGCAATCTTTTTTATGATAAATTAATAAAGTTATCTATTTGAACTATTCGGGAATGCTTTACGAAAACATGGCACAATCGTGTGAATCAAATACTTGATACTTGACCCGTATTCAACATGGAATAATAATAACATAGCATTTACATATCGCAGATTTTTGTTATTTAACTTCATCTGCGCTTTACTATAATAAACTTAGGATGATCTATCTCCATTCAGTGGTATTCCTACAGTATATTCCTCCTTTTATATTATAACTAACGAACTAACTAATCATCACGCTGTTTCTCTGCAGGGGTAAGCAGAGAGGATGAACCGCCAAACAACTAGATCTTGGCATACACTTCATGCTTCATTCACATTCATGCAACATCTCATACATTCTTTTCTGTTATTTCAACTTCTGACATGGCCCGACTGAAGTATTTGATTTACTTGACCGTACCATATCTTCTTCGGACGTTTCCAGCTTCTTTTTCCATTCATATTCGCGTCACATATTTTCCGTACACTCCTTTCTTCGTTCATTTGCGAGACCGAACCATCTAAGCGTCGTTTCTAAATCTTGCTCATTACCTTACATCAACCTTGCATATTTTACTAATCTCAATATTTTTCATACGATCATAGTTAGTTTTACCACACATTCGTTTCAGAGATCTTATTTCTACAGCATTCAGTTACTTTCACCCTTCTTCTGCCAGTTTCATGCTTCACTGCCATACACCAGGGTTGGTATCAGCACTCCATTATGCCTTGCTAGCTTTGCTTCTTTGGAGAAATTTTGTTTGGGCCAACCACGTTCAGTCCTCCATTAATGGAATTTCCTGCATTCACCCTTCTTTCAATATCCCGTCTTTCCATCTCTAGTAAACGTACTTCCCAAATACACAAACTCATCGACTGGCTCCAAGTATTCATCATTCACAACTATATTGTACACGATCAATGAGGAGCTATGAGGATTAATGAGCGAGGAATGATAGAATAGTACTGTATCAAACGGGTCCATATGAATCAATTCATACGGAGAATAACGTAAACAAAATACATGCGAGTTAAAACCTGCGTAAACACGTACCAGTTGAATGACCTCTATGTAAGCACCTGCTCATATCCCGAAGAAAAATTATCATAACAACAATACGTGCAAGCTAAATCCTGCACAGATACTTGCCCAAATCCATCAAAACAATACGTACCAGTTGAATGACCTCTACGTAAACACCTACTCGAAACAATCAAGATCATCATAACAACAATAAGGGCAAGTTGAATCCTGTGTAAACACCTCTACGTATACCCAAAGTCCGGCCTATAAAAACCCATACCCTGCGGTATGTTATTATCATTCCTGCCAGCGGCTCTGACCGAGCAACACCTCCGCCGCGATGCTGCTTCACCTTGAAACTCGACCACCATAATTTATCTCCACTTGAATGCCGCCCCGGATACACAGAAAACCGCGCTCATATGACAACTAACATCATCTCAAGCGATCGACGCTGAAAAATCCTACCCAGGAGTTTGCAGCGACCGGCACGACCTTGAATGCCGGTTCCGGATACGCAGCAAACCGCACCCAGCAACAACTGATGTCACCTTAAGCGATCGGCGACCGGTCTGGCTTTGAATGCCGTCCCTGGATATGCCACAACACCTCTACCAGACGTTACTTTACCTTGAATACCACGACAAAGAACAATCTCTACACCCAGCAACAGCTGACGTCATCCCAAGCGATCGGCAACTGCCCCGGCCTTGAATGCTGGCTCCGGACATGTCCGGATTCGATTGTAGCTGGTTAGACATCTCCATTTGGAAACTATTAAACACCTTTCCCAAGAGGATACGCAAATCACAATACTCGTGCGTCCCTGTATGCCGTTCTTTACATTCTTTTTCTTGTGCGGGCTTATACGTCTCGTACAAGTACCAGCTGAGGCTTTATATGAATGAGAGTGTGTATTATTAAATAGATTAAAGGCGTTCCATCCTTTGTGACTTCCCCTGTAACGATTGTTGAACAGTTAGTTACAAGTAAATCTTAAAATAAAAAGGAACGCTTCGTTCTTAAACAGAAAACTGACTTCGAAATGACAAAACGTTATTTGCAAAAAAATATGAAAAAGTGATGCGTTGACAGCGACATGACAAAAATTAAAGTAATGAAATTTTTGAAATATAGGTTCTGTGTAGTATGAAAATTCTCGAAATAAGTGGGTCAAGATGCCAGGATTGAATTCTCCCTTAATTTACAACGATACAGGTAAACGTAAAAGTATCTTAGTGATCTATGTCGATATTATGTGGCGATATTAAGTCTAATTAATTGCAGGTTGAACTCAAGCATTATCAATGGCATTCTGGGTGGAGATAAATGGTGAGAAGAGGTCGCCCATTAACGAGATTGAAAAAAAAAACTGAAGGGCACTGCTGAAAGAGCTACTGAGATTTGGCAAAACAGGAACCATTAAGGAAGACCTTTGATCAAAGCTGGACACCAGAAAACCGACTACGAACAAGAAAAAACCATGTTATTACTCGTGGTTTGATAAATATACAATATATGTATTGCATGCCTTATTTTGGAATCTTAAAATCATAAGTATTGTCTACCCACCTCCCTCCCCTGATCCAAACCATTTTATTACTGGAAGAAGATAGTGCCTCCATGGTCAAGGGGT
>JAHDVE020009031.1:0-91341 GCA_022606495.2 Halesus radiatus
CCCATGCAGTTTTAATGCAGAGAGCAGCTAATTTTGCAGCGCATTTACTGCTAACTGCGGAGTCGTTTCGTTAAAGAACGTTTATGATTAAAAAGCGGTTCTCCCTGCTCCTGTATGATTAATATATATTTTATTTCATTCATTATTACGTACTTGCAAGATACCTGGCCGTAGTTAAAATTCAAGTATAATTAGATGGTGAGGGGGGTTGTTCACTTTAATACATGCCACTACATCACGAGATTCAGATTATATAGATGCTGACCTTCGTGGAGGAGTTTGATCTGGATCCATGAGACGGGTGATGAAATGTGTCTAAACCCAATGGTAAGGTGGAAAATTAATTTATTTAGAAGTAATCACTTTGTGGTTTGATATCATATTACATAAAACAAACACTTTGTTATAAACCACCAATTTATTAGACTACTTACATGTTTGACGGCCTCCATGGTCGAGGGGTAAGGCTCTCGACTACGAATCCGAAGGTCGCGGGTTCAAATCCCGGCGTGCGCAAGTAAATTTTATTAAAAGATACTGTCAGTATCGCCCTGGTGAAAGACCACCTTTCAGAATTGAAACGTTGCTTGAAATGGCTTTTAGCCGTGTTTGGTGACCAGATTTGAATAGCCAGGTATTTCCCCACCTCCCTCTTCCCCTTCTCCTTCCCCTTCCCAATACCTTCAGCCTCACAACATTTCCCAATTAGGGATGCCATAGTCTCACTGGCTCCTTGGCGTATACATGTAAAAAAAAAAAATTATAATTAAATGGGTGTAAATATTTTCCACTAATAATGGCTCTGTCTTGTATAAATCATTATGGGATTGTCTTAGTGACTTCATTATATCCTCATTACGGTGTTTCCTTTCCTATTTATTTGCAATTATATATTATTATTGTTTCCCTCTAATACTTTAATCTATTTTTTTCTCTTTTTTGTAATATATCTCTCTCTCTCATTCTGATTGTTTCTGTACCTATATATATACATACGGTAGTTCTGTATTATTATTTATTTATTATATTTGCCTTAACGAAGCTAGATCTAATCGAAACCGGTTTGCGTAAAAACAAAATAAATTTAATTTATTTATTCATTTGAATTATGAATGCCTTTCGGCTTTTACACAGTATAACTTAAAGTATAAGACATTAAATATAATATGAGAAATATGTAAACAATAAAGATCCCCCATGAGCGTGTAAAACTACAAATGATAGAAATATAAGAACATGTATAAATAGCGAGCCATAAAATGAGATCCTTTGTAGGTAATACAATATTGGAATGCTAAAAAAAACAAATAAATATACTTAAATAACTTAAGATAAAATATAATAAAATCAGTGAGATATATTTTAAATTGAGAAGATACCTTCGTATTATAAGAAATAAAATAAATTTACAATGAAGAGTCCCTATGAGTGTGTAAAATAATATAGATAAAATTAAAAAAAATATCTGTAAATGACAAAGCGAGGATAAGTGCCTGTTGTGGTATATTAAACATTGACAGATTTTATTCAAATAAATAAACTTCATAAATTCTTCAAAAGATTTGTAGTTATTTTTTGGCGTCATTATTAATAAATTAATAAGAATTAATTTGTTTAAACCACCGTTTTTAATATGCTAATATCAGTATATTTCGAAAGCGAAGCCTTCCTCTTCAGGATACACGGTATAAAAAAAAGTATAAAAATAATGGTGTTAGTTAATAATGTAATTCTCGGATAGACCATCGATTCGAATCCCAGCGGGTACCAAAAATTTTATCTTCGATTTGGGAGTTGTTAATATTATCTTCAATGATTAAAAATATATTAGAATGAGGTTTATATGCTTCAATAGTTGTTGAGAAAAATAAAATTAAAAGCAATTCTTATTTGTTTATTAAACTTAATAAAATTTCAGACAAAAAAAGTGCAAAATCTTCTACTTACGAACCCCTTTTCATATTCTTCTTTGTGGTAATTAAGTTTTTTAGAATATGCCAGTATACTATTCCAATATTTTTGACATGCCAGTATACTATTCCAATGTTTTTGACATGCCAGTATACTATTCCAATGTTTTTGACATGCCAGTATACTATTCCAATGTTTTTGACATGCCAGTATACTATTCCAATGTTTTTGACATGCCAGTATACTATTCCAATGTTTTTGACATGCCAGTATACTATTCCAATGTTTTTGACTGAGCTTTTCAAAATATATTGTAATAAAATACGCATTTTGGAGATGTTATTTTGGCGTAAATCGAAATATGTGACCTGTGTTAAGCTGGAATTTCGACCTTTTGCCACCTGTGAGTGCGTAATTCGGTTCGAATTTCAATAAATGGATACTCTTAATGATCAGAACTGAATAGCCAGGTACTTTATGATAACCATATTTCCAATTTACGTTCCCTAATTATTCCTTTTAGCATCACAACATTCCCTAGAATGCGGCTGACTTAATACCGCCTTATGTGTTTGGCAGTTGTGATTCCGTTGCTTTAAGAATTGATTTATCATCAGAAAACCAAAAACATAACGATTCTTCAAAAAAAAAATTTAAAAAAATTGGAAAAACAGGACTGCCTTTGTGGTATACCAAAATCAAGATCCAATTATAAAAGACAAAAAAATCTGCTTTGTTAAAAAATATACTAAAACATTTATCTCTGTATATTGTTTATGACTTACAATGAATTGCTTGTAAAATATTCCCAAGAAGAATTTTGGAAGTAACTGTGATTTATCTTCTCCTCGTGGGTAATGACCTATTTTAATTAAAAAATATAGTACTCATGGTTTTTGAACTAATGGTTCAGCAGATGTAAAGAAGGCTTTATCAGTTCAATTCCGTTAATATTATTCTGCCAGAACATTTTTCTTCCAATACTAACTGTGGTATTTCAAAGTAATCAAAAAATTCTAGAGGTCAGCCCGTTCTAAGACGTTTTCCGAATACGTAGGTTGTATCAAATACGGTAAACAGATAATACGTCCGGCTTCTCACATTTTCCATACATTGAGATGGAAACACGCTACACTAGTGCCTCTAGCGGCCCGTGTTGCACGGGGTGGTTTTTTCATAGATATTCTGTGAAATATATTCTTAATTAATTACAGATATCGAAAATCAATAAAATAAGAATAAGGTAGGTAACGTACTCGTATATATCACTACTACTTCTTTGTCCAAATACGAAAAATGTTAAATAGGTCATTAGGTTTGTAATAACAGTTATAAGCCTCGTTGCTTGCGATCGATCGGTCTGTAGGTGGTTTAGAAACAGTATGAAATACTTATTTAAAAAATTGTGAGAAATTGTCTTTTCCTAGGGACCGAGTGCGAGAGGCGAATGGCTAGATCAGAGGTACCCAAACTTTTTTGTGTCGTAGACCCCTTGCCATGTTTTTCGGTTTTTGGTAGACCCCCTACTTAACTGATATTGATTTTTCATAAATTTCTAACTGTAGTGAAGTTTAGTGTTAAAAACTCTAAGTAAAAACAAATGTTAAGTTTAATACATTTATTAATTGAATTTAAATTAAAACTATTCAAAATAAAATTTTGTATCTGTTATATAAAATAAACGTAACATAAAATAAACTAAGCAATAAGTAAATGTTTTTAGTGGGAAGGATGAACCTGATACTACTTTAATAATAAATTATCAACATTTGGCGTCAATTTTGTCAGGTTTAATCTTAAATCTCCTCGGCCAATGATGTCCAGCCTGTTTCTTTTTTTCGTTAGGAGATTGGTAACAGCACTGAACCCCCTTTCCACTAGGTACGACGATGGAAAGGAAATTAAAACATGTATGTTAACAATTAAATACATACGTAATATGTACGTACAGTTGTCTTTTTTTAGATTTTTCCGAAAACATTCCATATAATTATAATTATGTATTATAATTATATAATACTGTAATTATAATATAGATTGCTAAAACTTTGAAAAAGAAACTATTGAGGGAGTACTCGTGTAATTTTGCATGATTTGAATATTAAACTACAAATAACTGAAGTCATGATTGGCGTAATTTATTTATCTTTGCTAAGTACGAGTACAAAACTAAAATTTAATAAAAAATAATAAAAATAATAACCTTTCTCCGGCACTCTCAAACAAAATAACTCTGATTCACTATAATTTGTGTGATAAACTACCAGTTTATATATTTTTAAATATTTTCTTAGCACTTTCTTTTTCAAGATTCAGGAAACGAATAAACGTATTTGTCTCGCATTCGTATTTATAGAGTGACAAATTGAACAAGTCAGTTCAAGTTCGCGAAACTCTGAAACAAAAATTGACAAGATTTTTACTGCGCGTATGCTTATAACAAGATAATACTGGTATATAATTATGACAAGTTAAAAATGTATTGCGATCACAAAGCAAATGCCTACATCCTACAACTTACACAATTTTATAAACAAATATAATAATTTTTTTACTTCATAGGTACTTTTATAAATAATGTACATCTCTTTATAGTATAAGATAGTAGTAAGTAAATAGGTACTATCAGTGTATGTTGAGATCCACTATCGTGGACCCCCATTTTCATTTCATGGACCCCCAAAATTTTTTTTCGCCTACGTAGACCCCTTGCAGGTTGTCATAGACCCCTGGGGGTCGATATAGACCACTTTGGGAATCACTGGGCTAGATGTATAACTGTTCGTACGAACTTAATAGTATCTTTAATATTTTTCGCTTATGAGCAAAAAAGCAGTAGTTAAACATACGTTACCTAATATTTCTTTGGTGGATTTTCGATTTCTGTAATTTTTATGAATATATTTCATAAAATATCTATTCAAATGTGTGAAAAAAAAATCATATCACACGGACCGCTAGTGTTGCATGTTGCCAGAAATGATCAAATGACAGAAACTTGATCTATCAACGGTATTTCGTTGTACCTACATCAGTTTAATTCATACTTCAAAGGACAATGACACTCATCCTATCAAATTTTTCTACAACTCGTCTGCCATAACAGAGGGAAGGCGGGCGATAAGAAGACATCAAATTAAAACCATTTGCTTAATCGTTCATAAATAATATAAAACAGTTAATAATCCCTTTTAAACAATAAACTATTTGTCGATATGAACAAGGAACAAATTGAACAACACTTCTTCTTATGTTTTAACCTTTGAGGATTTAGTAGGTCCATGAAAGAGTTAAACAAAAAACAGTACTAATTAGGCTACACATGATTCGATTACTAAGCTAATAATTTGAAGAAGGTTTGATGAAATTTAAAAATATTTTTTATCGGATGAACAAAAATTAAGGTTGAGTCTAAGATCAATATAATTTGAGACAACTTGTAAACCGGAGAACGATTAATGATATTCAGATACTTTTTAAATTACTGAATACTTTCATAAGCTCCCCTCAAATAATGTTAAGTGCTATAAATATCCGTATCCCTGTCAAATCTAACCCAATTACTATCTATTCCACTGTGACAACCACAGGGTGAACTATTCATAAAACTCACCCCTAGCGCGTCTTCACTGAACTGCTAATACCCATATAGACTATTTCGACATATTCCAAACTTTTCCGCCCTACATCAAAGCAAACATAATTTCTTCTGTATGTATTTGATACCCATTTCGGTAAAAATAAGTCTTCGCTATTATTTTTGTAATATTAACCGATTAATCTACCTTGTCCTATTCTACTATGTTATTGTATGACATGTATAATGTTTTATAAAACCATTGTAAAACCTTATGGGCGTTCAATATATAAATAAAAAATATTAAAATAATGATGATTGTCAAATTATACCTGATATTGTTCAATTTAAAAGGTTGTGGCAATCACCATTAATCTTGATTGATTTTCTGATCTGACCATAAAATAATAAAAAAAAAATTGTTTCAGTGGTTTTTCACTAATTACAGATTATTTTCTATTTCATTATACTAGTTTGTAAAAGCCCTACGAACGTTTAATAAAGAAATCACTGGGTAATATTTATACAACCACGTACCTACTAAAATGTATGCATGTTTAGAGAGAGTCATAAAAAAAATTAAAAAAAGATGTTATTAAATAAATCAATGATTTACTTAACACGAAGAGTTTAATATGATAAAAATAATAATTCGGCCGACTTTTTAATGATTGTTATGTTGAAAATAAAGAAATACAACAGTCGCAAAAAAAACATATATCATAATGTATTTGAAAAACATACTATCCCAGCAATTTGCGTAGCTTTGAAGAACACCGTATTTCGAAAAAATAGCTGTACATTTGTCGTTGTAAAATAATAACTGAATAATATTCCTCCTCCAGCTCGGTGCTGATTGTCGGATGTCGTTAACAGCGGCGCACTGACAAAGCGTTATTAAATAACGCAATTTGCGGAAATGAGGACCTCAAAAAGATAGACGACTACCTCGTCCGCATAATCAAACAGCAAGCTCTCGATTATTTGGGTTGATCAATCGATGCGAAACGCTTGGTAATTTCTATGTTCATTCTGTTTTTTTGACATAACATTAAGCCTTAGGACAAATTTTTGTGGGTAGCAAAACTGAAGAATTATGTTTCCTTCATTATTTGCGACCTTTGTAGCAAAGCGGTAAGCTCTTTGCATTTGAATCCAGATGTCCCGCCAAGGCATCTTGGCGAAGAAAATCATATGAATAAGTACGCATACAGAAATAAAATATATTGAATTTGTATCGTGTCCCTGAGTCGAAAACTCTTCCAGTATCATCTATCAAAGAGATCAGAATTCAATTGAAGAAACGGTTCAACAGTTGGCTGTAACTACATAAGAAGGCCAGATCTGAACAGCCCGGTGCTTCCAAATCTTCCTTGTCCTAAGTTCGTCAGATATTCTAATAATTATAATATTGGAAAAAGTACATGCATTGAACACATTAAGAAATAACTTTGAGAATTGTATAACTTTAGCACGTATAATTTCCTCCTGTGTTTACGTTAAAAGCGTACACGGACAGAAGTAGCAAATGTATGTTGAAAAAACACATAAACAGCCTTTCAGTTCGGCGGAGCACAAGTACTAAATAGAACACTTAATTGGCTATCGAGAAAATCAATAAAAGTCGAATCTCCCTTGTTCGTGAAGTGTGACGGAGGGAAGTGTTTTACTCATAAAGTGAACAAATTAATAAAAGTAACACAAAAAAAACAATGAACATCATTTCAACATACGCTCAATGAGGGCTTTTAGATGACATAAATGTATATTATCAGTGGTAAAAAGAACCTAGAAAATACTAAAATCGGTAAAAAAAGTAAACAAGAGTGAATTCGAAATAATAAAAATAAAAATAGGAGTGATAGAGAGATAGGCAATTTGTAGAACAAAGATAAACTAACAACTTAACAAGGTAATTAATTTTGAAAGATGAAAGAAAATGTTACTATTTGTTCATACTGTGTTGGATAATAAAGAGCATTACATATATCTATAATATAAATAAAAAATAACAAAAGTGAATAGTAAAGATTTATAAATACTTTTAGATGAGGACCGTGTGAATATACTTACACAATAACCGAAATAAAGGAAATAGAAAAAAAATGAAAGATATATTTAGAATAAGAGATCTGATGAACCAACTAAAATGAAAATAAAAAGTAATAAGAAATACTTCCGTTAAACCACTGCTTTGAATACATAAATACTAGCTGAACTACTTGGCGTTGCCTGCGGTTTTTCAAAGCTATACCTACCGCTACCCTACCCCAATCCCCACCCCTAACCAATAGTTTTTCTCTTAATATGAACGTCAAGTGTGCAAAACTTCATAAGATTGGATTAAAATTGTAGATTTGTATACAAAACAACACACCGCCCGCCCGGGGCAATCTTCTGTATGTAGTAGAATAATAAAAAGGAGATCTACATGTTTTATCATCGGGATAAACAATATACAACTAAAATGAGTTTATGGATGAAAAACTTGTATAGTACAAAGTATAACAAAATATAAAAAAAAATTCTGGCTCATGTCACATTCATAGATGATTATGAAATGTCTTCCTCGGGCGTCCCCGACATATTCTGCCATTTTTAACAGTCACAATATATTTAAAAAATAATTCTTCAATATATTTTTTATTTTGTGTCACAATTAATAAATTAATAAGAATTACTCAAGGAACAACTTAGGAGCACCGAAGGTGTTAATTATAATGAATTTGCTAACCACATTTTGAACAGAAATCCGTCTGAAAGCAGAAAAAACTCTCAAACTACGAGTGGTTGCATCTTAAATTCACACAACTTTTCTAATAAAACAAAAAATACCCCTACCCCTACCCCTATTTTTCTTCTTACAATTAAATAATTTATAAAGCTCCATAGCTCATAGCGAAATACGGAGAGCTGAACATTTTTGAGTTAAACTTGGAATTTAAGGAAGAAAAGTCGTGTGAATTTAAGATAAGTTTTTTCTGCATATCGTAACAAAAACGGTGTATACTGGCAAAAAACGTTAACTCGCAATTGCTGTTTTGATAAATCATGCATTTAATTTTTTTTACCAACTTTAAACATCTCTATTAAATTCAATAGTTTTATTACGATTATCTAGGTTTTTGTCCACAACAAAAATATTTGTTTTGATACTATGACATTTTTTTTATATTTGCCTTTGTGTGTTCTGCCAGTTTATAGAGCGTAAATACCTTCATAACTCTGCATTCATAAGCCATAAAGTAAAATTTCAGATTTCACGGTTTTTTGCCAGTATACCCAGGTGATTACATAATTAATACGATAATGTAGATAACGTGATTAAAAATATTTTTTTATATTTGCAATACACAAACTGCCATATAAAAAATAAATACAGTAATTAAAAATACTTGTTCAAATAAGATCTTGACCATTGCTCTAAAGAAGTAACCTCTTAAAATTGGAATTTTTTTTTCGTAAAACCAAAAAAAGTCAATGCGACTTTGGAAAATGCACTATTTAAAGACGTTGAATGCTTTGGAATAAAAAGATTATGTTATACATAAATAAAAAAAAACGATAAACTTTATTTCAAAGTATTTTTGAAAACAATCCCAGATAATTGAGTTTGCACAACAATACAGAAATGGCATAATTTGTGTTGCTTTTAATTTTTGCAGCACTATTTGCATCAGTTTTTATTACATTATGAATTCAACGGACGTGTTTCAATACTCCACCAAAACAATCTGGTCGCCACAAACGATTCGTCCATTTCAAACAAATAAACTAAAAAAACAACTAAATTTTAACTTTTTAGCAGTCTGTACAACACTTTGATTATATAATTGCGGATGATGCAGCAATATGATGAAAGAATAAATTTAGTATATAATTTTAAAAGTTTTTAATGTACATTTATTATAAAATGTTTTAATCATGAATTAATGAAATAAAATAATTAAAAACTAATCTGTATTGACCATTTTATTAATATGTACATATCAACATTAATCATATTTAATTGACTATTAACGCTTTTTCTTATTTCAAAAATTTAATATTTGTCTAATTGTAAACTGGTGGTATTTCCTCGTAAATTTTGTAATCCTTTATTTATACCAAAATATGAATTCAGAATATTTTTTATTAATTAAACATCTTAGGTGTTCCATAACTATAATATTAAAATCTCATGAAGATTTTGAAAAAAAGTTGCAATCGATACAAATTAATTTACATATCCCTGATTTTAAAAAAAATATTATCTTTATCCCAAGATTTAGGAAAAAGATAATAATTTCCATAAAAACTGCAAATTAGTATAAAATAATACGAGTTAATGATCTCAATATTACTAAGTAAGATTATTTATTTCCACTGGCATTAGGGAAGAGATTTTTTTTTCAAGATTTATATGTTTTAACTTGTATATATATCTACAAGTATTTATACACCAGGCATATAAAATTACTCATTTAATTGAATATTTTGAACAAATACCCAGACTAAATTCCATGCACTTTTATTACAAATTTTTAAGCTAATAACTTTTCTCGGAAAGACCTTTAGGCTCTGCGCGCTGTGCGCTTCCTGACTCTAATTTCATAATAACTCATTTACATTTTTGTAAATTTAATATGACTAGCGTTTTGCCTGCTGCACCCAACGGAGGTGATTAATTTAAAATCTTATGCTTGTATGAGTTAATATTTTCATAATAATATTATTGTTTATTTACGTTCAACAGTTTAAGATAACACCTAACCTAACCTAATATTTCCTAACCTAACCAAATCAAACTAATCCAATCCAATTCAAACCTAACCTATAAAATTATTTCGTGAAAAGTTTATGCAGGCTAGCGTTTTGCCCATTACGGTCAACGGAGGTGATTATAGTTTATTACTGTTCCCAAATGTAAATTCATAATTTTACGCTTGGAAATAATTAGTGTTAATTGAATTTATTATTCTCTAATTTTAAGTTATTGAGTTGTCGGGTAGGTAGTGTATTAAAAAGCACAGTGTTGTGTACTTTAGGGTATAGTGTACTGAAAAGTGTAGCGGTTGGTTCTTTGGATCAGACGGAGATGACAAAATTTTATTACCATTCGCAAATATTTTATTTTTTTCTTGTAAAGTGTTATTTGAATTTATTTTTCTTTTTTATTCCTTAAATTGATATCGTATTTTTATTTATTTTTTCTTTTTCATTCCCATTTTTTTTACATATTGAGTTAAACTAAAAATAATAAACACGCGGATTGCCGAATTAATCTTTTAACTATTTTTATTATCAAATCCTATCTTACCGATACAATATTATTATAAAGTTATTCCAATAAATTGTATAATGTTTATTTTTTTAGTAATGATGGAAAGGGATAATTTTTATCACATCCTCTAAGATTCTTTTAACACTGCGTCTATACAGAGTGTCCTGGGAGAGTTCGCACCAGCGCCTCACATTCTCGTTAGCCAGCCAAAAGCATTGCGCCGTGGAAGAATCCTTTGTAGTTTGTATAGAGATGTTCTACTTGCATAAAGCTCACGACAACAAATAGGCGGTCGGGGCCGTGAATCACATTTCGTGCCACCCTGTACCTACTTAGTGGAGTGCGGGCACGTGTGTCGGGCGGGGTGATTTCAGATATAATAATATATCACACGAATTTAAGAAAGGTGTTGTTTACCTTTGTCAAGTATTTCATCGAGTACATACGTGACATCTGCGAAAAATGTCTGTAATGAAAAATCTTAGACCAAGCGCTCATGGGTGACTTGTCAAAGAAAAAATATCGACACTTTTTAAAAATCCTTCGCAACCTGTAATGGAAGTGCGTGCATCTAGCCACGTAATATTAGGTGGACTGTGTTTATAAATTGACATGTTTTTTCACTACTAGTATTCAATTTTAAAAACGATTTATTCCTAAAAAGTTTTGATAGGTAATTATTATTACGCGTGAACGCTGTTTCGCCTTCCGAAGGAATTATCAAACTGTGAAAAAGCCACTTAAATTACTTTATATTATTTCTATGTAGGTACTTATACTGAACCTCAGAATGTTTTCATTTTTATTACCTTAGCTCTTATTAATTTCTGAGTAAATTGACTGTTATTTTTTTGTGGTTTATTACACAGCTAAGTTTCCCTGCTTAGGGGTTATAATGTATTATTATTTAAAATTTGACTAAAGGTCACAATTTACATGGAATTTGAACACTGATGAAACTATTGCCCTAACAGAAGTCACTCGTGCGCAACTGGAATATAACTGCAGAATGTCATGAGATTCGATTGTGATTTGATTCATTCATTCAATTTCGCCGATGTCTAGTTCTTAACATTTTTAAATATATATTAATAATATTTTGACGCAAAATTTTTGAATGACGCAGATATGATAATAGGATTCCTCTAAAATCATATTTTTTTCGGTTGTGTTCTTAAATTATTATCAGAAGATTACGAATATGCTTATTTGGGACTTTTTTTAGCTTTTCTGTTTAAAAAAAAACGTTTTATTTAGTTAATACCTTAAAATACGTTTTGATTCGCTTAAGCATTTTGACATTTTTTTACTATACACGGGTCTACAATTATTAAATTATTGCAATCTCCGTGGTTTTATAACTCCCGATCTAACAATACCTAGTATGTACTATAAAGTATGGTTAACGATCGAAAAGTGCAAAATTCTTATGCGCGTTGGCACATATTTGCAAGAGATTTTCCGATGCAACAATGCAAGGTTTGAAATGTATCGCATTGAATTTTCAAATGTTTTTCAGAAATACGTACCCCATGGGAAACTTTGTGACTGCATGTTCGACTATTTATTGCGAGTTTTAATATAACTCACAGACAAAGTAAATTGTTTATTCTGTTTATTGGCGTTTTCATGCGAGAAAGTAACATCTAGTCATGAAATTAAATAGGTACCTTTTTTAGGCATATGTCGCATATCTTTATCTCACAAGAAATTGTAGATTTAAAAAAATAAATAATTTATTCATATTTATAAGTAGTGGTATTAAATGTTGGTATTAAAGTATTACTATCTTACTTTTCAAATGTTTCACAATATTAAGATATATCTACGTATTTTTCTATATTAATGTTTAAAAAAATTTATTAACAGCAACACTTTACTAAACTTTACTCTTAAAAGTTGAAAAAAAATACGTTCATTTACATTATGTAATAAATTAAAGTGTTTAAAATTCAAGCACGTTAAATGTTGCATGATTTTACAAAATATTTTAAGCAAAATTTTATTTTAAACTTTTTTTTGTTATTTAATTCAAAGTGACACGTAAAAGGCATATTTTGTATTTCTGAAATATACGTATAAAAATAATGATATTTTAGATGTTAGATAAATAAAATAAAAAAATAAAAATTTACGGATCACAATTATAAATAAATAAAAAAGTAAATAAAGTAATTACGATGTTTTGCTTCGAATTTTTAAAACGAACAAAAAAAGAATTGAATAAAAAAAGAATTATTCGAGAATCAAAATTTCAAAGACATAGTTAGCATTTTGGTATTGCCATAGAGTAATGAAGACATGTAGTTCCACATTTTTTGGCAAGCTATATCTTAAAATGAAGGTCTCAATATTTCTGATTACTGACATTTATTATTGTTTTATTAATTTAAGACATTTTACAAAGAATAGATAAACTACTTTTTAGCAGTTTGTCTAACGGGATATATATATATACATATATAACGTGTATTTATATATTTAATGGTAGGTGTTTTTTTTTTAATCCTGAAAATGATTAATATTATTCGAAACAAGGGTGTTTATAGAGATAGTTGTGCAGAAATATTAATTTTTGAAATACAATTATTTATTTGAACTGATCTGCATTTAAAACAATATGTGCGAGTCTCAAGTGGATATTTTTATTGTAAAATCAAGCAATCATTTTACCAATATCCATATTATTGCGAGTGCATTAAAGGCGAAAGCTCTGCGTAAAACCAAACGGGCAATGTCCATAAAACAAATTTAATGGGATTTTGAAAGATGCAAATTTCGACATAAAAATCGGCAGTGTTTGAATATTGTCCGGGCTTGGCCATTTAATAGCGGCACCACTGCACTGTGGCAGACACTGGGTGGATGAATGCCAGACATAAAAAGCACTAATAAAATTCTCATGAGTGTGGGTGAGATTGAACTTTTGGTTTTTAAATGTAATAATCAATAAGA
The DNA here is from genome assembly GCA_022606495.2 of Halesus radiatus. Taxonomy (NCBI): domain Eukaryota; kingdom Metazoa; phylum Arthropoda; class Insecta; order Trichoptera; family Limnephilidae; genus Halesus; species Halesus radiatus. The sequence continues at coordinate 13,707 of JAHDVE020009031.1, forward strand.
ATCAATTACGATAATAAATAGATTTTTTTAAAAGATGTGAGGTACTTTTTTAAATTCTCTAAAATTTACACCTCCACCCCCTCCGCAACATGGTTTTAAAGAACTAATAGGCATAGTTATTCATAAACTAAAACAGTTTGATATTTCTTTCGGATGGTGAAACAGCTATCAAGTGCATGCTAACCCATAGATGACAGGATTTAATAATTAGTACCCACATACTCGTATTATAATAAACGCTGCAGATATAAAGACTTTAAAATATTTACGAATTCAATCAGAACATTCTAAAGGAACTTATACTTACACATATCTGACGATCTCCTTATTTAAAACCACTTTAAAATTATTATTTATTTATGTATTGTTTTATATACGCCCTACGAGTATATGGGCTTTTACATCTATAGTTAGTTATGGTAAACAGGTGAAAAACTGAAAACTATCACAGTAGGTACATAGATAAAATAACGAACAAATATGGGAATAACATAGTGTAAGTACCATTCCAAGTAACTAGTTACAGAATCAAATTTTCAAAACATACCTCACATTCACTGAAACTTATACTCTAGATACATATATTAATAATTGTTGAGGATGTATGCAATAATCGTCTGTTTGTATTCCGAGCAGTTAAACATATCTGCTATGTCTGAATAAGTATTTCCTTCTGTGTGGAGTCAAAAAATAAGAAATAAGAAGTAAAAAATAATTTTTTAATGACTCTGTTTCTGAAATTATTGTTACAATTGAATAAAATTTTAGATCGATTAGTTCTAGTTGAAATGTTAAATTTAATTAAGCTGACAATTTCAGGGCTGTCTATAAAACCATATTATATCATACTAGCTGATATGTACCCGGCCTTGCTCAAAACATTTTTTTTTTGGAATAAAGTTATGAAGTTGTGGATATTTGCTTGTCGTTTGGGTGACATAATTGATTTGACAGCTAAAATTATGCCTTGTGACGACTATTTCTATGTGTAAACAAAGAAATAAAGATAAAATCATTTGAAAATTTTATTTCTTTACAAACATTTATTTTTTCAAAACATACATATATAATAAAGTTCTTAAGTAGGTACCTACTCTTGTTTTCCATTTTGAAAATATTCTACCCAAACAAACCTCCTTCTTTTTAATATATAATCTGTGGCTGACCAGAGTGGTATATCTATGGACTAACCTCAATACAACATGGCGCGTTTAACGTTCTTCACACTAATTTTAAAACGTCATAGTAACAGTTTTACATATTGGATTTTATCCAAACTAAACCATTCCGCCACCAGTAAGAACAAACTGTTCCATTTTTAACCAGATCGATTTAGTAATTTTCGAGAAAATCGAGGACACAAAGACAAACACTCATTTTTATATCAAGAGTCTGTCATTGGTAGCCATGACGTTAGATTATTTCATTATTACATATGAAATTGAATTTTTATTTTCAAAAAGACGATTTCAAATGAATTACGCTATGTTTATTGTTGCGTGTTAAAAGCAAAATCATGTTTTGTAAAGTTGAAGTGCAGTCACGCCTACACATAATTACTGTACTAACAACCTTACATGGTATGCGTTCTGTGCAAGTTGTGAAAGTGAATTTTTTAATTACTTTTCCCGCACTTGCACCTTAATAAGTATGAATTTGCAAACCATCAATCTGCAAACCCAACAGATTTTTGAGCCAACAAATGAATCGTTCCAATTACAAACTTCTGGTAACCTTTATAATAGCGGTCCACAACCTTTTGGGAGCTGCGACCCCAAAATCAAAGATGGTTTTTTCAGCGAACCCAACGAAAAAAAAAGTAAAATTTATAGGGTACACATAAAGGTTGATTCAGGTAGATTTCAAGGTAACAGCTGGTTCCATGCTAGACTACATACACTCTGACTAAACAAAGAAAGAATTAAACGGAAGTCAGGATCAGGATAGGCAGCGAATGCAACCATTATGTAACAATTTGCAGCATTAGAAATAATGTATTTAAAAAAAAATACTAACCAAAAACAAGTTGGTCGTCATCGGTCGTCTTGTCACTTGTTAATGAAAATAACTGTACAAAAATTCGATTAGTACAAAATCTTATTGACTTTTTTGGCCACTTCATTATTATGATTCCCAACCCATTTAGGGTGGCGACCCCGGGGTTGTTGTCCGCTACTCTATAACCACTCATCTGTACTCGTTCCACGTAAAATGGTGATGCACAACCTTTTTGGCCGATTTTTATTATTAATTTATCGATTTTCAATTTGTTCGCAGACTGCAGGGGATAGGGAAAAAATCTTTAGATGTCATATCACGTTTTATTAAAAAATATATGAAGTCGTGTTTTGTAAAACGGTCAAAGAAAGAATTAACAATGCGCTAAGAACAAAATCTCATCAAATTCAAACGAATAAATGCTCTTCATTTTTATCATTCTGAAATATTAATAACATGTAATAATTTTTTTAATTTTGGGTGACTGACTCAAAACATAGAAAATAGAAAAAAAAGTTACATTCGAAATATGAAAAATAAGGAATGTTACGTATTCTGTTGCTTTTAGAGACAACATTTGGTCGCTTGAAATGGATGCCATGAATAATATTATTTATAACGGGTCAAAAAAAATCTTTCCAAGTAAACCAATAAATAATATTGTTTTATATTGTTCGGAAAGTCAGATTCCAAATAAATCTTAGTCACATAGAGTTAAAATATCAAAACTCACTTCGTCTTCTAATATAAAGTAATATGTTTCCGATGACTAAGTAAAAATATTTTATCGATCTTATTTTTTTACTTATTTTTTATTAATGAAAAATATGGGTACTTACTTACATTTTAGCAATACAGTTTATATTTTATATAACACAGTTTATTACTACTCTTCCATTAAAAGCATTTGCTTGTTGATGGAAGAGGATTAAAATTAAAAAAAAAAAAAAAAAACGAATACGAAGTTTTCTCGTACTTCAAAATTCTGAATGATTTGTTTGATAGTTACGATTAATAAAATTATATTTCATTTCTACTCCAATACCTTTTTAGCATGTCAAACTTATTTTCTTAAATAGTAAAAAAATCTCCCCCCATCGTTACTGAGTTAGCGGGACTAATTACTAATAGATCTTCTTCTTTTCACAAGAATTATCGAAAACTTTTGATATTTTATTTAGGCCGCGGTTTGTGCACCACTGATGTAAAGTCACCCTCGTTTAAATGTGATGTGGTTTCTTCGCTGTGTTTGAATGAATATTCCCCTGGATTTTCAGCCGGGTGATATTGTAATTGTCGCTCCTTATAGTGTTACCAAGTCACTGGACTTATCTGAATTTTAAATCAAATACTGATTTGCACTATCTGTCCAATCCAACTTCCAAAATATGCAGCTACCCTATCTGTTCTCCATCCAGAATATTTTGATGGTCCGCCGATATATTCACACGTCAATGACTTCTATATTTTGCATCGATGCTTTGTTTGGCATTCATGTTTCCATGATATGGTTTATTCATTTTGCATTGTTCGTACGGTGTATCAGGTGAATATGGTCTATATGGCTAACTTTGAGAGAGATTCAATAACAGAATTATTAAGTAGTTTCAGAGTATCCTGCACATGCCACGTAGCCTTTTACCAGTCGGCATAGTAATAAGCTATCAAGAACCTATCTGAATTTCGTCATACTTTGTAAATTACGGCGGTACAAGGCGATAGGGAAACACATAACTCCCACATTGTTGCAGGTAATATGCCACTTTTATTCCGCAAGTGCCACAACAATGGCGTCTCGGCGCCCATAACTCTAACTGTGCAAGCTCGTAAAAAAGAAGAATAATAATCCAGGATAAACATATCACTCCTGTTGGGATGAAACCGAAACACGTGCAGCTCACGTGGTGCTAAGGATGAAAAAAATTACATTTAAGCCTTCCGTTCTATATCCAGAGCATTAATTTCTTGTTTCTGGGCTCAGAGGCGGTGAGTTTAAATACCAACTTATTAAAAAAAAAAAAGTTCTAGCTATTTACAGGCAAATCGTTTTAAAGAGCGCACGTTTTAATGTATTTGTGCCCACCGATAGTGGTTGAAACTAGTTTGGAATACCGCCCGCACTCCGGTGGTACACCACTATATAAGCAAGAATTTCTTTAACCCCTCCGTACCGAATGTTTATTTTAAAATACATAGATTTCAGAATTTCAGCTGTATTTTTACAAATTAAAAAAAAAAAAACAACTGTATTATTTGGAGCATTCGATGGTGTTTGATGTTGTGATTTACCAATAATTTGTGATGTGATGGTCAGCATAGTTGCCTTCCAAGCAATTAAGATCGGGGATCGATTCTCGGCCGTGGCAATATATTTTTTATATAAAATTAGTAAGAAATGTTTTGTATAAACCACTATTTAATGTTTGAAAATTTTGATACTTATCTATTAAATAGCGGTTAACACAAAACATCTCTTTTATAAAAAATAATAAAAAATAAGGTTAAATTTATTTTTGGTGCAAACTTTAAGGTTCTTGTTATTATATCCCGTGATTTTTCACTAGTCTTACAATACGGACTCGCATTCTCCCACATCTCGATCTACAACGAGGTCGATTTCTACGTGAACCGCATTTATTACACCCCGAGTTCATTTGGTTTTCAAAGCATTCAAATTCGTTCAACTTTTTTATACGTTTCGCACTTCGTAAGGTAGAAATTTGCTTGCACTCTTGATTTGGCTTAGTTCGTCTTCGATCTTAAAAATATTGGTCGAACATTGTAAAACAACACAATCGTTTACGCAGGTTTTCACCTAAATTAGAAAAATATCGCAGATGAAAAAAATTCAGCGACTACTTTGTATTTTGTATTTTACATTTAGTCAATTTAAAATACTCAATTTTTTATGCGCCCGCTAAGCCGAATGAATGTGAACTATGTAAAAAACGACAGAAAAAATTCTTATGTAAAACTAATTCTATTGTAGTCATATTTTTAATCAATAGAGTCGTTACCGTTTTTGTTTACCGTCTCAAATTTTGAATTCAAGTGTTGGAATTATATTGTTATTTTGTATGGCTTAAGCCACATTCTCACCTCATCTATTCTATGCGATAGTATATACGATCGAAGCGATGAACTACCCACATGAAATGTATTATAATAGACATTAAAGAAAAATCTTTTTTTGAAATGTGGGTTATTTATTTATTTAATTCTAAATAGCGTATTTTATTGTTGTTATTTATTTGTTTTCAATAAATAAAATGATTTTTAGCGCCTTTTTTTCGGGAAAAAACAACCACCGATTAGTTTTGGTTTGGTTAGATTAGATAAGTTTAGGTTAGGTATGGTTTGGTTAGGTTAAGTTAGGTTGGACTGAGTTAGGTTAGGTTAGGATAGGTCAGGTTAGGTTTATTTCAGCGGAAGGAGCTTTACAAGGAAGAAATTTTATTAGCTTGTAGCAATTTAAAACCAACTTGAAATTTAAGAATATTGTTGATGTTGGAAAAAAGCATTTTGTATTACGCTATATAAAACTGAAAAAAAATAACAGTAAATATCTGAGCCGTAGATACTTTCAGTGTCACCCTGGTAAAATTCCACAATACAGAATCGAAACAAAATCAGATCTGAAAAATGAGGTCCTTCTCAACCTCCCTCGTGTTCATATCCTTCCCCTCTCAACTCTCTCGCAATTAGAAGCATGTATTCCATATAGGCACATAAGTACTCCCCACCCTACCTTACTTACATAAAAAATAAATAATATTCAAATTTATAAAAAATATTGCAAGAAAACATTTTTTTTTAAATACTCGCGAAGATTCAGCTACGAATCGAAGTGCCGCGCGTGTCCCACTGATCGCCCTACTAGAACGTGTCAAAAGCAGGAGCTAGGTGTTCAAAACGTCATATTCAAATTTTGATGGTATTCCACACAAAAGATGTACACGTGTGAACAATGCGCATTCAAGAGAAGACTCGTTTGTGCTAGTATCGCAAACAGCAATAATAACAAATGTAGCAACCAGTGCCATCTATTGGTAGAACTTTTATAACGAAGTAATTATCACATTTTGTTAGCTTTCTTTCATGCAATATAGGGGTGGAAAAAATGTTAACATTTTAGATATGTATTAATTTGCCTTAATAAGCATAAATGAAGCGGTTATTTGGATGTTTGATGTGGCAGGTAATCCCAACAAACATCGACTGAAGCCAGCAGCTTAGCCTTAATTGATTAACTGTTTTTCCTTCTGCCCACCTTGATTAAAAACTCTGCGCTCGCCACTTCTCACAAGATACCTCATTTGGGGATACCGTAGTCCCACTGCCTCAGGACAATTGGAAATCTGATTCAGTATTCACATGCAAAATTAAAAGAGTTCTTAGACAACTTTAAACATGTGAAGTGTTTTCGTACTCCTATTCTACTAGGTGCCTAGAGGGGAACCTTACAGCTTTACTAATAATTACGATTTATTTCAGACCGTTCACAAGTGTGGGTAGTATCACTGGATCAATAGCTAATCTACACACAAGTGCACACATCTACAAAAAAAACACGATCATTTCATGTTTCTTTGTAAAAAAAACATAACAATCAATAACTTCCTCACGTCGTTATTCACGAGCATTATTGTTAGAGCCTAATGGGGCTAGGGTTTATATTGCTACCAATGCGATAAAATGTTGACAATTGAAAATTCTACATACGTTTGTAAAATGCTAATGCATAAATCATTCGCGTGAACCGAACTTTCATAAGGATATTATGTAGGATTGGAAAACATCATTCTTTTCCAACTGAATACATCGTAAAATAACATAAAAAGTGCTCTTGTGATGAATTTCTTGAAATGGTATGAGTTATTTTATTATGTTATTTGTTTTATAGCATATTTCGTAGTAACATTCCATAAACTCATCAATTTATTAACCTTTTTTAAATAGATTTATAGTCACTTTTTGGAGTAATTATCAATAAATTAATAAGAATAATAAATTAATTAAAAAAAAAATATACTTAGTATTCACCACTTTATAAATATACATTGATATCAATATTATAATAAGAATAACTTTATAAATAAATGAATTAAAACATACTTTATTAATATATACTTTCCTCATCAGGAATATGCAGAATACCAAAAATAATAATAAAATTTATATTCTTATGAGGAAAACATCGCTTCCGAAACATGTTGATATATATATATATATATTAATACAGTGGTGATTACAAAGTAATTTTTAGTTTATGAGGCCACAAATTGAATACCAATCTTTTGAAGAAATTATAAGCATAACTTTATTTACACCACTTATTTTAATATAAAAATATCAACATGTTTCGAAAGCAATGGTTCTTTTGTCAGGATACAACGTGTACTGAAAAATACTGATATCTAAGCATGGACAAGTTACGAACATTCTAATTTATTATCTCATGTTTCGAAACCGATGGTTCTTTCGTCAGGATACAAAGTATACAAAGATACAACGTATACTAAATATAGGTTGTATCCTGACGAAGGAACAACTGCTTTGGAAAAATGTAGATATTTATTTATTAATATAATGGTTTAAATAAAACAGATTATTATTATTTATCTAAAATGATGCCACAAAGTGAATTTCCAATTAGTAAAAAGGTTTTCCTGGGTTTTTGAAATTTCTTGAGGGTACTGAGCAAGTGTTTACCGTCTCCCGTCTGTACACAGGTAGTAATATGATTAATCTATGAAACTAGTTTCTTTACTTTTCATTGAAAGACCTTTAATACGGGCACAATTTTTCCACCTGTTGTCTGTATACTTACTCGTTCTTTAAGAATTGAGATCTGACCCATTTTCCTGTTTGAAACAGATTTGTCATTATTTATTTATATGAGTTTGAGATACTTTACACTAGAGGTCGTGGTCAAACTCATCATTGAGGTATATTTGTAACTTGTACAGAGTCGACACTTTATAAATCGGCCTAGTTTCATTATTCTCTATCATAAAAAAAGAAGTTTATATTAAAACATTTTATTGTTTTAAATACGTAGATATCATTCCTTGCCACAAATAATATTTCTTGTACCATATATGCTGGAACCATACCTGCAGCTACACGTTACCGCCATTCAACTCGGACAGTGTTGGGCGATGGGCGCTATCTCACTCGCACGCGCTATTACCAAATCTGCGTGAGGGAGTAAGGTAATCGGCCGCCGGACCAATAGTTGGTAGCAAATGTTCTAAGTTCTTACGAGCTTTAAGGCAGTAGATCCATAGATTTCGGTTCGTTGATTAATGCAGAAGTTTTTTTTAAATAAAACAATAATTATATTTTAATACATTACCATTTTTTTTCAGAATTCTCTACTTTAGTTTCATATTTTGTAAATGAAATCCTCAGCATAAGAAATCCCAGTGAGGACATCATTATTTTTAAATTGTTTTAAAAAAAAGATAATAAAACATCATTGTTATTATATTGTTAATGTTATCACGAAAACACATTAAATCTGAAAGCAATAAGAAGAATTGGCAAATTTTTGTAAGAACAAATGTAAAAAAAATGGCAAAATGATAATAAAATGTGTGGGATAGCTAACTCACCGGCAACGCAGGTTTTATTTTGCTTCTTGGCAGGTACATTAAGATTGACTTAAAAATTCGTAGAAAACGCAAAATCCGTTTTAACGACATCCACAGAGGAATTTAACAAGTAACTAATAAGTAGTTACTCTAAGTCCAACTTCTGTGGGGAGCAAATCACGAACTAACTAGCGTTCTTGCCGTCTGATACACGGGGAACATAAATCAATTGGAGCGAATCCTTTCACGGAGCTACCAGCCACCAGTCCTAGCGATTCACATAATCGCTTGAAAGTTTGATGCAGTTCAAATGCGTTACTGTGGCTTCTCCCTGCCTCCATGTTTTCCATAATCCTCTTGACTTCTGCCAACTGCAGTTTGTTCCCGCTATGGAGTGTAGAATGGTGGAAGCAGCACAATGGCGTACGTTTTCAAATGTTTTATGAAAACAATCCGTCCCCTTTCTGTATATCTTCTTTTTCATTCATTCTAACGTCGTGGAAAAGCCTATTTTTACTTCGTGATAAAGTAAATTCTTTATTGCGGTAGGAATTAATCGTAATTCTTTGCCAACATGAAGTATGTATATTTTTATTTAATAATATTCGCAATTCGAAAATAAACTCAAAAAATGAATTTGATTCAAGGAAATATATTTTGAGCTATGGAGGTTAATGCGAACCTACCTAAAACCCAGGGTCTTGTAAAGAAAAAAACCCACCCTGACGACCTCATTTTTTTATTTTAAATGGTTTGATAACGTTTGAAGTTATAATTTCTAACAGTCTGTGTGCCCTTTGACGTATGATTTTTACATGTTGCTGAAACTCTGCATTCGCGGACATGCTTTCAAAAACATGGTACGTAATTACTGAAAAATATGAAATATATATTCCTGATATCAGCTAAATGCCTAGCTAAAAAAAGTTTCTCTATTGTAACTCAAATGTTGGCAATGGATAACGTGGGATCACCGACAAAATGTTACAGATGAATTAAAGCAATATTTTTCATTCCCTTTTCCACCACCAGTGTATATTATTTAAACTTGCTGCTTGCATATAATTTAATAGTTGTTTGAATCATGAGGTAATTACTTTACAATGTGTATATATTTTGTATAACATACTCACTTATATATAATAGGTACCTACTATATGTCAAATTTCACCATGTGTGTTAATACAGATCATTTCTAAATAGTTTTTATATTTTTTTCAAAATCTCTTACATCTGTAAATATCAATACGTTTTATATTTATTTTAACGGATCATTATCTAATTACACAAAATACACAATACGAAATGAGATGAAAGGGAGCTACAGAAAAATAATACCACCTAAATAATACATGAATGAAGCAATGACAAAAATAGAATACAAAAACACATTTAAGAGAATATTCTAGTCAAAGCCTAAACAAGGTTTTGATAGTCAGTGATGTTAAAAATATTAAATAATATTCTTCGAAGTTTATTTTCGTAAAGCCCGACAAATATTATTTAGACTGGTACCAAAATTATCAAGGCCTGGCTTGAGTTAACATATATCATACTCAATGTGCGATAGTACTAACTTCCCACATCCGCAGTAAAGAATCATAATAATAATTTGTTGAATGGTATATTTATGTTGAACTCTGTCAAAGCAATAACAAGCAAAAAATTACTTTTGAAAAAAAGGAATGGTATTTCGTCCCTTTAGAGATAAAACTCATTGAGTGCCATACTAGCTGTATGACACATAGTGACTTTTACTTCTGATACGACGATATACGGTGGTGTTTTACTCTCATACTAGAAATAAATATTACGTACATTTTTACGCCGCACCAGATTTGTTAGTGATAAATTGTATATACAGTTTTATGTTTTTGACCGATGAGCTGGTGGATGTAATCTGTTAGCCTTTAGTTATAAATTGTTATAATAGATTATCCATAGTTAGTAGTATGATAGAGCCTTGGAAACAATGCATAGCGCCCTTGAGGTGATTTTTCACAACAACAAAATACGGCGGTATACAAATCATCCAAATATTAGTATTATTAGAAAACAAATAAAAATTACATGTACCTAAATGACTTCGCTTAGTGTGATGGTAGAGATGGTAGGAGACCTTCAAATATTGTCAGATTATTTGAATCCCGGATATACTTGTTTTTCTTTATAAAAAATTTACGACTCTTTTTCCGTATTTGTGTTCCTTTACTTCCCATTCCTTGTTGAGGCAGTTTTATGTATTTAAATGTTCTATAATAATAATAATAATAATTGGATGATTTGTATAGCGCCGTTTTTGTGAAAAATCACCTCAAGGGCGCTGGTATGGCTGGTAAGTGAGTTCTCTCAGTTCACAGAATTACTTTTCGGTTTCTTCTTCCAGTGTTCCGTCAATAGAGCTTTCGTGAAATATCTAAATAAATCTTAACCTAGAGTAGGTACCTATATTTGAAACCATAGACTCACCTACGTCAGTCAACACAATTCATAATATTTTTCAGAACTCAGTGCTCCAAAACATTTTTTTAAAATAGTAAAAGATTAATGATCCAGAGCCTGCCTCAATGAATGCAACATTTCTGTCTTCGGCTCAATGTTAAGGATTATGGAACACCGTTCTCAATATTAATAATGAGTTTATTTTGTAAATAAATGCTGAACAAAATAGATATTTATTTATTTATCGAAGGAAGCAAATCACTTTGTGGCTTGAGATTATAATTTAAATAAAACCGATTTCGGTCGAATGCAAAAATATATATAAATAAAATGAAGCGGCTTAAAACAAAAACATTTTTCAATTAAAATATATTTATTTAGTTGACAACTGAAAAATGCTGAAATAAGGAACTTATCTGCTGCTTTAAGTGATTTTATCATTGTACGTTAATAATCATCAAATAATAGCGTTTAAGTGGCCTCACCCCTCGCTTAACTGTGGTGCAGGTATTTAAAAAGACAGGCCTTTGGTATCACTTTAAACTATTTTACTAACTGCAATATTCGATAATAATATTATTAGTTCACATTGCTCTGAGAAGTAAATTACGCAAAAAATATAATACTAAGATTGAAAACTGAATCTATTAATTGAAAAATGTTTTCTGACAAATCATTGGACTTAAGCTAAAACGGTTATTCACAAAAAAAACCAACAGGTCGACAAAACACGTCAAGCCGTGAACCCGCACACACCGACTCAAATACATGTATTTGAATGACGTTAAAATTAATAAAATTACTATCATCTATACATTCGTAAACAAGACTTCAACAAGTTTTCTTTCACAACATTTCTATACATTTCGTATCACGAATTAAAACCATAATGCAAACACACCCCTCGCAGTTCTTCCACCACTGTCTATTCTACCGCATGGTATAAATACCATTAAGCTGTTTTAGTCAATGTGCGGGACAATTTGCATAAGCGCGCCTTCAGCTGCAGTTCGTGCCCGACAAATACCCCATGATTTCTTGCGGCGCTACTTCTGCTTCACACATTGGGTTGGTCGGAAGAAATTGCCACCTGGCAATAAGCTCCTTTCTTTAACATTACGTGATTTTTTTTTTACTATCACGTGAGACCAAAATAACATCTACGTTTTTACCCCGAGTATATTTAGGTTAGGTCAGTGATTCTCAAACATTTTCGATTCGCGGGGCCCTTGCTAAATCCAGATTTTCCAAAGGCTTCATGAGTCAATTTTTTAAAGTGCATTGCTAAATAGCGGCAGCGAAAGTTTTTTTTTGCAGGGATCACAAGTTTAAATAAATAAATCACATTTTAGATCAGAAAAGCTTTATTGTCACTAAGTGTTAAACTAAACAAAAATGAGATAGCTCAACTATTTACATTACAAGTATTTGTAGGATAGATGAGCCTGTTGTCGTATTTTTAAATTCTTTTTTTTATTTCAGTTTATTTTATTTTATTTAAGTATGGAGATTTTATGTATGATAAATTTAACTACATTTTAGCTTTAACGTTATCTGCTTTCTAGAAGCACTGCTGAAAACCAGTTGCACTCCGGGCCCCAGAATGTATAGCTGAGCTGTGAGCAGTGACCTTTTATTAATTGCTAAAATTACATAATATGTAAAAAAGAAAAAAAAAATCTTTTTGACAAAATAATGTTTTTATTATTATTATATTAGATTACAGAATATAGAAATAAGCCGATTGAAATAAAATTATGACAAAAAAACAGTAATAATTCGCGGTGACCCTTGGAGCCGTGGCTCATCGGGGCGCCACGTAGCACACTTTGGGAACTATTGGGTTTTTAAAACTCTCGTCATATTTAATAACCGATTGTCAATTACGATAACGGTATGTTGAATTGTATGTATTTGAATGATATCCTTTAAACACCGATTCTCGACCCGTTTCAGCTATTGATCAGTTGTCAAGCATAAAGATTATGATAAGGATGGTATATTAAAATTAAGATTTTTTAAATCACTCATTACATTTGTCTAAACAATATGTTATTAATTTCGTCCGTGTGTGAATGCTTCTTGACTAATGAATGTATGTGTGCTAATAAGAAGAAAGAGAGTGTGGGTGAGTTGATGTGGAGAAGTGTAGAGAACTTGTGAAATCGAGAATTGTATTTGACTATGAATAAAAGTTTAAGGAAAAAATAAATTATTGTTGTAAGTCAGTGGGTTCCGAAATTAAGTATTTTATGTGAGTTTAGAAAAAAGTTAAAAATAAGTACCTAATATTTTTTAACATGTTCTCAGATTCCTTTCTTAGCTATTTGTTAATAGTTAAGCCGAAGAATGACATTTTGCAGTTTTTTTGCAGTGGAAGATTTTGTTTATATTTTTGGTCCAAGGTACATGTTTTTCGTTATATTGTAATGTTTATTGATTTATTATATTGTTATGAAAACAAAGATTTACTCCAAATTCCTGTAATTCATACTACTTTTGGGCAACGGAATTTTAGGTACTTTGCGAAAATAATTTACAACACTCTTCCGGTTAGCATAAAAAAATCTGATTCACAAAAAATATTCAAACACAATGTAAAAAATTTGATTAAAAGTAATGATAGGGCATTTACCGGAGCACTCACCCAAATTGAAATTATTTATTCAACGATTTACGAAGCATATCTTAATATAAGTATGTATTCATAGGTATTTTAAAACTATAAAATAATTTGCAAAATTACTGCCTCAACACAGGCTAGCCTAGTGAGGCGGGTTATGTGAAACTTCAACTATAGCTGTTATTATATTATTTTCTATTTTACTTTATAAACCACTGTACACTTACATTATTATATTATACATGTCTTTTAGTTATAGTTAAATTTAATTACAATAAAGATTTTTTTTTTTTTTTTTATATATTTATTTCTTGCTAAAGCAATCCCGATGAGTTTCAAAACTCATTTTAGGACAGGAGGAATTTACAATACATAAGTAGGAGATAGTACATACAATTTTACATTGACAGCAAAATATCAAAAATAGAAGTTTCACATACAGACAGAAATAATTTTATAAGGCCAAGTTAAATAGAACAACACACAGGAGAAAACATATAAGGGAACAACAAAATATACAAATATGGATTTACTGATTTTCATTTTTAAAAATCCTTAAAAAGTATTCCTTTATACCATCATTTTGGGATTTTTTATTTTTCTGGATGGTTTTGTACATATCTGGAAGCGAATTATAAAGTGTGTAGGCAATGTAGTTTAAAGATTTTATTCCATATTTTGTAGTGTGTTTGAGGAATGCGGATTTTATTGTTATTTCGAGTATTGTGGTTGTGGATGTCTTGGTTGTAAAGTGGCTTGACGTTAGTGTGAGTTGATTGTTGAGTAATTTGTAGGATGGTGCTGGTGATTTCATACTTAGGAAGGATCGTGATTGGAAGGATACCGGAAACTGAGTAGATGTCCCTGACATGAGTGTCCCATGGAAGTCCAAAAACATTTCTGAGGGCTCGGTTTTGAACCACCTGCAGATCAGCAATCAATTTCTTCAAGGCAAAGCCCCAGATACAGCAGAGATAGGAAATGTGTGAATGTACCATGGCGTAATATACTGCAGTTAGTAACGGAATGGGTAGTAATCCTTGAAGTCTATATAGCACACCAGTTATGGGAGTAATTTTCTCCTTTACATGATTTATGTGGAGATCCCACGAGAGTTGAGAATCTACTATAAGGCCCAAATATTTTGTTGTCGTTTTCTTTTCGAGGCAGTTGTCACCAATTTTGATATCGAGGCTGGAATTTTTCTTGTTGCCGAATAGTAAATAATGCGTTTTTTTTACGTTAAGGGTCAGTTTATTTATTCTCAACCAGGTTGTGAGATGGGAAACATCGGCATTCATTTCCATTTCGAGTTCCGCTAGGTTTTTTTTGTTATAAAAATTACAGTATCGTCCGCATAAAGTTGAAGAGTTCCTTTAATGCCCCACTTTGTTATGTCATTAACATATATTAGAAATAGCAACGGTCCAAGAATTGATCCCTGTGGCACTCCACATGTTATTTCACCCAATTCACTCATTTCTCCACCCAGTTCTACTGCCGAAAAGCGATTTGATAGGTAAGATCTAAAAAGTTCCAGAGGAGTACCAACAATACCCAAATGTTTCAGTTTTTCGATCAATACGTTATGGTCCACCGTGTCAAACGCCTTCTTTAGATCAATAAATATTGCCGCTGTAAAATCTCCATGGTCAATATGTTTCTGCAGATTTGATATGAAATCGAAAGCTGCACATTTAGTGTTAGATCGTCGTCTGAAACCGTATTGTTTTGAGGTGAGAATTTTGTTTTGTTCAAGATATTTCAATAGTCTTTCTTTGATGACACATTCAAAAATTTTGGAGATAGCTGGAAGTATAGAGATTGGACGATAATTTTGGACATTTTTTTTACATTCGTCTTTATGTATAGGAATAATTTTTGCAACTTTTAGTTTGTCTGGAGATATTATTATTATTGTAGTAGCACTCACTGGGATTGTCAAATTATTTCTGCTACGGCTTGTGGTTTGATATGTGCTTTTGTTTTTGATTTTGGTGCATCCTTTATTTTTGTGTTCATTTGCAAATTATTTTTAATAAAACTTTTCTGCACTTTCAGAACATTAAGATGATGTTATTATTATTTTTATTAGAATCGCTGATCGAAGTCTGCCGAGTAAGTCATGTTACCCAGTGATACATAACCAGCGGCCCGCGAGCTCATTTCATGCGGCTCACTTATTAAATAAAATAAATTAAATTCACAGCATTAATTTATTGGTAAGACGTGTATCTCACACGCGTAGCAAGTAATACATCCATTTTATAGGACTACACGACAGCGTTTTTGAGATGTGGTATATTCCCCCGTGTATGTTGTGTAACGGAAGAGAGTTTCAATATTTCATATGTTTTATTTGCGTGTTTTATGATTAAAATATATAAGGGTTTCCATTCTGTTTTATAAAACACTAAAGGGTATCGCAACAAACTTGCCAGTCTTCAATATTTGAATAAGCCGCCCAAAGAAACAAGTTCTTACATGCTCTTTTAAATTTCAGATTGATGAAAATCGACAGCAATCATTGTTTAACCTTTGAGATTGAAAAAAAATTGCCTTTGTTTTTGACTAAATGACTACCGTTTCACTAAATACAAAAAGGTAACCAGACGAAAATTTATTTTAAAACCTTGATTATAATTATTCTGAGATGCGGTATTTTAAGGTAGGTACCTAGTGTAATTTTTAGTTTATAATATCTACCTAATGGCTCCGAACAATTGGGATGTTTGCACCGTATTTACATAAAATAAAAATTAAAAATCTACGCTGGCAACACCATGGATTATAAATTTAACTATGACAAACCGTAGGTACCACCTACACCTGCGGCCCTCGAACATATTGAAAATTGATAATTTGGCCCTACGGCTAAAATGGTTATTCATCACTGTGTTACACCAACGGTTCCCAACCGTTTTAAGGTTGGGAGCTACTTTTTACCCTGGTTGTCACGGGGATCGACTATATACAATTTTCTTATAAGAATTTTTACTATTTTTATTTGATCGACACTTTGGATATTAAACCGCTTCATTAACAAGTACGAATATAACAAAATAAATTTGTCTTTCGACCAGGATATATATTTTTTTCGTGGTTATAAATTTAAAATATGGAAATAATAATTATTGTCAAAATTCACAAAAGCAGTTATTGGAATAGATCAAATTTTTATCCGCTGTTGATCGATCGGTCACCGTCGACTAGTTGGGAACCCGTGTGTAACACCTTGCTAAATTATATAGCAAAAAATCTGTTCATTCGTGCTAGTAACAGCTATCGATGTATGAACTCTGATGTCATGTGCTTTTGACTACAGTTTTTTGGCTTAAATTTCTAAAAATCTATTTGTGTACGAGTTTCGTCTTGGAGATGAGAAAAAACGGTGGTCTTGAAATTCTTGAGGAATTCTTTTGCGATGAGAAAATCTGTAATTGACCAAAACAAAATATTTCGAAAATAACTCGATTAAAAATATACCGCCGCAATCAATGGAAAGCTATTGAAGTTTTGCTGGTCGGTAGAAATGTTGTAAAGTCAAGATAAATATCGTAAACACACTTGTGGAACTTTTAAAAATGCCAATGGGAAAACATAAAAAAACTCACCCAAT
Organism: Halesus radiatus; assembly: GCA_022606495.2. NCBI lineage: Eukaryota > Metazoa > Arthropoda > Insecta > Trichoptera > Limnephilidae > Halesus > Halesus radiatus. The sequence continues at coordinate 30,985 of JAHDVE020009031.1, forward strand.
AGTAGGTTTCCTGTACAAATGTATATTTACCGACTAAGGATTTTTTATGTGCGACACATGCCGGTTATTATTACTAAAACTTCCATGAAAAATGTAACTATTTTATGTAATGTTTTATGGGCGTGTAAAATACTAAATAAATGAAAACATAAATAATAAAAATATATTTCTATCACTGGCGTTCGAATTAATAGACTTGCTTTGACGTACGACATCTACGGCTGGAGGCAAAGGTCACGCGATACCTATTTTCCCACCGGTCTAGTACACTATCGTCCGAGTTTTTTTGCGTGATTTTGAAAGCGGTAAGCAAATAATAAAACATTTATAAAAGTGTCAAACTAAATACGATTAACAAAATATTTGGTTTTTGTAAACAAACCAAACCTTTCCACATATTTTCGTTTTGCTTAGATTGACGACTCGCCCCCCCCCTTATTTTGGTCTCATTAGTATTATTAGTTTTCATAGTGATTTCGACGGTGACCGGATAATTCAACACACGCATGAATGGTAACCCTTTTTAAAAGTGATACAAGCGATACAGTTTGTCAGTAAAGTACGAAAAATCTCGAAAACCTAACCCTTTTTTAATGAAAAAAATATATTTTATAAAAAGGTTAGGTTAGATTAGGTTTTCAGAGCAGTATATTTTCGTACTTTTAATGACTTTAAACCAATTTATAAAGCGTGCCGATTCATATGTGTGTTGAAATTTCACGGAATCTTTATCGACACTTCGTTATGTAATCTGATTTTCTTAAATGGGAGAATATTAATCTTAAATGCCGATGAAACTCGATTCTTACAGAGAGTTTTGACGTACCTACTTATATTTAAAAGTGTTTAAGTTTGTTCTCGAATAGTAGTAACGCAGGGTTGGCTGTTGAAGATTTTCGATATGGAACGAGCTTTTAAAATTATTCGAAAAGTTTTGCAAAGTGTTTTTTTTTAAAGTTATATTAATTGAAAAAACACTTTCACAGAAATTTTGTTTTTTGAAGTAGAATAACAAGTTTTTAAACATGCTGCATGCGCAAGCAATGTACGAGTATTTGTGTGATTGATGTGTTTGATTTAACAATCACCACTAATGGGATACTATCATTTCAACGTGACGCTAGTTAAAAATGTGTCTGTATTGCAAATCTTTGGGATAGTAGCTGCTTTAAAAAACGTTTTTGTAAACAGTTATTATCGTTAGTTAACTATCGTAAAAAAAATAAAACTTTTCTTATTGTGTGCTGCGATCGGTTGCATGATAACTCAACAGACGTATGAATCAGCACACGTTGCAAAACTGATATAAAGTCATTAAAGGTACAAAAAAGTGAAAGCTAATCGAACCTAACCTAATTTTTTTTTTAAAAATCAAAAAATAAAAAAATAATTAGATTAAATTTCGGGCTATTTTATTTCGTACTTTTAACAATTTTATATCACTTTACAAAAATATGCCGAATCATACGCGTGTTGAATTATCCGGCCACATTTTCGATCACCATTCTTCACCATCACCGTGCTTTCATAGTAATGTGGGTGGCCATGGTTTTTTTCTAGGAGCGACTACTTAATAGAAAAAAATTTTTTTGGTGATCGACTGATATGGCTTGTAATAATATCACGAAATTACAATAAAAACCCAAATACAATTCTAATACGCATATATATTTTGAGAACAGATTTTTATACATTTTATTCGTCTTTTTCTTCGTATGGTGGAGGATAGTTGGTGGAGGTTATAGTGGGATACTGAGGTTATTCAGCCAGTCGATGGCATCGGGATTCACTTTGTTCACCACAGATGTGCCACGGGGAAACTGATGAAGGGAATATTCTTCTATGATGTGTTGTACTGTTGTTTGAATATATCCACATTCACAAAGTTCGGAATCCTCTAGGCCCTATTTATGCATCATTTACGCACAACGGCTGTGACTGCATCAGATGCGGTTTAATAAGGTCCACGTCTTCCGAGAGATAGAGAACCCTGGCAATTTAATAGCAGGGTATACAACAAGATGCTTGTTTTTCATGTCCTAGGACTGCCACTGAGTTCGCCACGACTCTTTGTGGGACTCGTTTCCTGGACGTGGAAACAAACAGCTTTTAATACAGATTTATATACAAAGGAAGCTTAACAAAAGGTAAGCCAATAAAGTTTCTTATGCTACCGGTGGTTCAGTACAGATGTTTTATTAGAAAAAAAAAAAACAAAATAAGTAGGAAGGGGGGAGAGGAAGAGAAAGATAGGATCGGGACAGGAGATGCTCTGTTATGTTTAATGTTACTATTTACGGTCTTTTTGTATTCCCTAAGGATTGCCGTCTCTCGTCTTAACGACACTAAAAAGCAATTATAATAATATAATCACGCATTTCACTAGTAAAAAAGAGAAGAGTAGCGAACTACCTTATTTTAAGAAATGACTGTCGAGTATTTTTGATTCATTTGAACAAGAACTAGTTCGATATATAAGTGCGCGATCGATCAGTAAATCGGATCGACGCAATGGCCCTCCCTGGAATATACGATGGATAAATTAGAATACGTAGGTAAGTAGGTTTACGGAACGGTACGTTTCTATCCAGTGTCGATGTGCATGATGCAAGGCGCATCAGTATAATTCCTCCATGTGCATTATACCCGGACTAGTTACCATTTGAAATACACCCCTCTTGAATATTAAGTGAGGCATATCATTATTTGGTTGGATGGTTTCAATTATGTGCGTAGGACAAATGCACCGGATCTGTTTGGTAGCTTCTCATACGTATTGCTTATCTGTTTAACTGCCAACTAATGCTTGAACTCATCATATAGCTAATAATAATAACTGAAATAAATCATTATATTCCGCTGTAGTGTAGGGAATTTTCCTAATCTTATCCTTTTAGAACAAAATTTACGGTTTGCATTTTTCAAATATCAGATTTTTGTTCTGTTATATTATATATATTATGAAATGGGATGGCAGAATATTCAAAATGATGGACTCAATTTCTTACAGTTGTATTTCGTGAAATATACGTTATATGTTAATGATGTATGCCGACAATGATGTATGCCGACGATGTATGTTGACGGCCTCCATGGTCGAGGGGTAAGGCTCTCGAATACGAATCCGAAGGTCGCGGGTTCAAATCCCGGCGTGCGCAAGTAATTTTTATTTAATTAATTTGTGTTGTTTCACAATTAATTCATTTAAAAATAATATATGATATATTAGCGCACGTTCCAGAGTGGAAGATACTTTCAGTATCGCCCTGGTGAAAGACCACCATTCAGAATTGAAACGTTGCTTGAAATGGCTTCTAGCCGTGTTTGGTGACCAGATCTGAATAGCCAGGTATTTCCCCTTTTCACCACCTTCCTCTCCCCCTTCTACTTCCCCTCCCCAATACCTTCAGCCTCACAACATTCCCCAATTGGGAATGCCATAGTCTCACCGGCTCCAGACGGTTGGGAGCAGTTTGGGACTCTTGTGTGGTATTCATATAAAAAAAAAAAAAATGTATATAGCAATTGAAAGATGAGGTCAGAAAGTTTCGAATCCGACCGTTAGATCACTCATAGTTTAGCAAACGAGCTAGTGTGCTCGCTCCGCCGAGCAACCATTTCTCGTCAGTTGTGAGTAAAATATATACTATGCAGCATAAGATTTTCTTTGTTCGTGAGTTCTGTAAAATTGAGTATACTACTGTAGTGCAGCATATCTTTCGTCTCCATTTTAATATTGAACCTGCAACTAGAAAGAGCATTTGCCGCTAGAATCACCAATTTGTGCAAACTGGATATTGCTGTAAAGAAAAAAGCCCGGGCCGACCGCGTGTATCAAAAGAGGAGTGCGAAATTGAGTCCATTATTTTAAATTACCCTATCCAGTAATTAACACAATGCATTATCCCGAGTAACAGGCGACGAAGAAAATACACTGGACAACAATAAAAAATAAATATGTACATATACAAATTAATAAAAGTGCTAAAAAAGACACAAGGAAATGTGTGCATATATAAAATAAAATTTTAAATAAAAAGTTTAAAAAGTGTAAATGCTAAGTAAGCTACAAAATAAAATTTAAAAAAACGTAAAAAAGGATTATTTAAAAATGTGTAATAAAAATGTTTAAATTAAAAATATGTATAATAGTAATAAAAATAATAATATCAGATTAAGGAAATTAAGTAATTTGGTGATGCGATTTCTTTTGTTGTTTATTAGCCATGTGTTGAAGTTTTTATATAACCATTTTATTTTGAATATGAGAGGAGCGAGGTAGGATTCGTGTTTCTTGGCAAAAGAGGATTTAATATTGGGTACTTGAAAATGATTATGAGATTTAGCTCTTGTGTTTTGTTAGTGAGATATGTAGGAAGGCGATGATTTTATGCAGTTATTATAGATAATTTTTTAAATAAATAACTTTCTTATATCAAGAATGCTATTTGTAATTGATAGGTTAACATAATTTTATAATCCTCTCTTCTCGATTTCTCATACCTCATTTATTCTAGATGTCAATTGAACGGTTGTTGTATACATGCCGCTCGCTGCTTTTTTTATGAATAAGTTGTACGATAATTAATAAAAAATCATTAATGATAATAACATTAATTTTTATTGAAGCTTATGAACCTCATTATAATATGTTGAAACATGAAACCGAAAAGACAGAGAAAATAAAAATATAACGTTAGCTGGTGGGACTCATTTTGAGAGTTGCTAATATTATCTTTTTTTTTTTTTTATATGAATACCACACAAGAGTCCCAAACTGCTCCCAACCGTCTGGAGCCAGTGAGACTATGGAATTCCCAATTGGGGAATGTTATGAGGCTGAAGGTATTGGGGAGGGGAAGGAGAAGGGGGAGAGGAAGGTGGTGAAAAGGGAAATACCTGGCTATTCAGATCTGGTCACCAAACACGGCTAAAAGCCATTTCAAGCAACGTTTCAATTCTGAATGGTGGTCTTTCACCAGGGCGATACTGAGAGTATCTTCCACTCTGGAACGTGCACAAATATACCATATATTATTTTTAAATGAATTAATTGTGAAACAACACAAATTAATTAAATAAAAATTACTTGTGCGCGCCGGGATTTGAACCCGCGACCTTCGGATTCGTAGTCGAGAGCCTTACCCCTCGACCATGGAGGCCGTCAATGATTGGATCTTTAATGATTAGTAACAATATCAAGCGGAATTTTAATTTACTTAAACAAATCTTTACAAGCTACTGCCATTTTTAGTTTAAACGATGCTTAACATTGATCTCACAAAAAGGAGATTACTTGAAATTCAAAAATACGTTATTCTTATTTTCAGCAGGTATGTTTTTATAATGAACTAGCTGATGTGCTCGGGGTTATTTATTTTTTGGAATAAAGTTATGAAGTTGTGAATTTTTACTTGTCGTTTGGGTGACATAATTGATTTGACAGCAAAAGTAAAATTTATTTGATTTTTTTTTCATTCCTAATATTTATTTTATCAATACATATCTAAATAATAAAGTTCTTAAGTAGGTACCAACTTGTGTTTTCTATTTTGAAAATATTCTACCCAATCAAACCTTCTTCTTTTGAATATGTGATCTGTGGCTAACCAGAGTGGTATATCCATGTGCTAACCTTAGCACGGCGGGTTCAATGTTTTTCATATTAATTTTAAAACGTTATGGCAACAGTATTACGTAATGAATTTTATTCAAACTACTCCCTAAACCTTCCCGGCACTAATAAGAACAAACTGTTTTCAGCGAAAACGGTCTAGTAATTTTCGAGAAAATCGAGGAAAAACAGTTTATTAGAGATTTATATCACCGTTTTTACAATAGTTTGTGGTGTAATGGTTAGCATAGTAGCCTTCCAAGCAGGTAATCGCGGTTCTATTCTTGACCATGAAAATATGTTTTTTTTAAATTATTTATTATTTAATTACATTTATTCATATCTAAAACAGAACTAATTGAAAAGTCGTTTTTCTCCCACATATGTATTAAGTGATATAAGGGACGCGCTTATTGTATTCCTGTGACTTATAATGAAAGAACTGTAATAGATCTTCAAAAAGTGGATTAAAGCGCAAGGCCCCGAATACACCACGAGTCCTGGGTTCGAGTCCCAGCTGCTACCGTTATCTTTTTTTTCTGTGTCTTTTCCATTTCATGTTTCTTTTTGAGTGTTGTTAAAATAAAACAATTAAAAATATATTACAATGAGTTTATAAGCTTCAATAAGTTATTCCTAAACAGAATTACCAATAAACACAGTACACAATGGACAAGGATTTAGCTAATGTCAGTTTAATATTATTACTAGGTGCCTACATAGACTTTATCTCGCTCAAAACAGTTCAGTTTTTAGCGGTTTAGTTACGTCACGGAAACGATAGTATGTTTCTGCCTCTGTTAGCTCTAGTGTACCTCCTCTCTCCGTTACCTGCATTGTTTATAAGAAAGAGAGAGGTTACAAAGGAGCTCTCAGCGGTATCCCCCTAGCTCACCCGTCTTAACACCCCCCAAGAATCCTTACAAGCCTAACGTCATTAACAATCAGAGAAAATGCAGACTTGGCTCGAAGATAATCCCTTGAAGTAGTCCCCACAAACTTCGGAATCTACCTATTAAAGAGGGCAAATTTGTGAAATAACAATAGAGGGTTGGTTAATTCTTATAATTTATTCGTAATATAATTTATGCAAACTAACTACCGTGATTCTTCTTCTCTGGCTGGAATTTTGTAGAGCTTTTCATTTTCCATTATCCGAAATAATTACTAAAATTCTTGGATGAAAATTAGATGTACAAAAACTATATTAACGTAATAATACGACAGTTAACACCTAAAACATCGAGACTTGTAGGATTTTCGGGCGATCTTCAATAGGAAAAATCGATACTCATCTTCCCACTGATTAGTATAAAATATGTAGATAATACTCACTTTACTACTGAAGAAAAATGGAGGCAAACGAAACGTGATACGCGCTCAGATGGTAGTAATTTAAATATTTTGAGAAAAAAACCGCTTTTAGCGCGTAATGCTTTTATGTATTAACATAAATTGTTTGTTGTCGGAAGTAAATACGGAATAGGAAATCATAATTTTTTTATTTTAAGTTTAAAGGTCAAGGTCTTTCAAGAATCTTGCTATTATCAAAATACTGGATATGGTAGTGTTAAAAGTACAATAATATGTTGCATTTTTGTAAGTTTCTTGAAGGTTATTTCATTTCATATTCCATGTGTACACACACTAACAAACCAATTCGTTTAAATATTTAAAAGCAGTACGTGCTAAAAGTACTCTTTTCTAAAAAATAAATAATGATGGTCATCTGTGAATACGTTTCATTTACGCTTAAGCCAAATAATTTGTTGTTTTAAAGCTTAACCTTATTGTATAAATGAATAGATTTAATCATTTAAAACTTTCAGAGAGAAAGCTGTGCAAATTTCATAACGCTAGAGCTTACTGTTCAAGAGTTTGTGTTGCTTCAGAAATCAGATTTTATAAATTATAATTTAAATGTCTCCCTGTATTATATGGGATTAGTCTTTTGTCAGTTTTCAATATTAATTGTCAAATTCGTCTTGGAATTTCGAGAGTATCCATAATTTCAACCTCTAGATTTCTTTAATACAAAGGACGAATAGCTTCATTTATTATTGGCGAGACGATTCCCCTGACGAATGTAAATTCTATAATCTTTTTCGTGAAAATTATATTGGAATTCTTATAAAATGTCCTCGTTCAAAGAATTTAAATCATTCTGGTAATATCTTGATCCGATAATGTAGGATTTAAATATAAGGCTTCTTCTTTCTTCTATGTTATTTTAATGGAGATTATTGTTATTTTCTGTCAGCTCTGTGTGTATTTAATAAAGCGTGTATAAGCCGGACACAATGGGATAGCTACAGAAGCACTAAAGCAATAATTACGCACATTTTGACATGCTTCGTGGGAAAGTGGAAAGAGCTTTGCCTACGGGTTTAAACACAGGTTCTTCAAAAAAAAATCTTCTCTATGATAAAGATAATATTTTAAATAACAAAGATAAAGATAATATTTTTAATAAATCAGGGGTATATGCATTCATTTGTAACGAAACCAACTATTTTTATAGAGGAAAGACTTCTAGAAATTTCAGTATTAGAGTTAAGAAACACCTAAGGTGTTTAAATAATAACAACTATTCTGAATTTGCAAATCATATTTTAGAAACCAATCATTCATTTTATATAAATAAAGGTTTTAAAATTTTACATACAAATACAACCGGTTTACAATTATAAAAACTTGAAATTTTAGAAATAAGTAAAAGGGTTAATGGTGAATTAAATTTAATAAATAACCAAACATTTTTTTAAAAATAGCTACCTCTTGAATTTATTTTCATATTAATATTAATAATTTATTTTTAATTTCTAATGTAAATTTTTTATTCAATGTTTTATAATTATTTCTATTTACTTACATACTTTAATCAATTTTTGTTTGAGTTTATAATTTTTCATTCTTAAATTATTGTATTCTAATTTGTATCATTTGTCTACGCTTGAAATTATTTTTTAGTATTCATATATTCCTGCATATATTTCTTCATATATTCGACAGAATTGCAGTCAAATCTCGTAGATGTTTACGTACATTTATAAAGTGGTGTAAACAAAGTATGTCTTTTAATTTAATTGAAAATGAATATTTTCACAAATGTTTGCCATTAAGATGGATTTCTTTCGAAGTGTATTTTAATTCAAATATGATTGCTTAAAAAGTTGGTATTTTTATTAGCCAAACGCATGACGTGTCTATTTCTCTACTGAAAGCAAGACAAGCCACATTTCATGAAAACGTTCAGAACACTTTCCCATTTTCACGGTCAAAATATCCCATTGAGCAAAAATAGAGCCTAAATGCTAGATTCCTACCTCCACACCGCAGGGTCCGGCAAACGTGTGTCAGGCATTTGATTTATGCCAGAAGATGAAGCAGCTTTGTAGGGGTGGTCCTAACAACCCTCACTACTAGTCAGTAGCTACCTACTAATATTATACAAGGGATGTACGGGATGGTATGGTGCGCCAACCGAACAAGACACAGGGCATGTTGTTCATTAACGCCCCGGGTATGCTGTGTTGCTCGTTTTTCATAATAATTAATTTACATTGAATTATTTTAGTACTAAAATTTAAAATTAAATAATGTATTCTTGTGTTTTTTCATCTACATAATAAAGAAAATATTTGGAGGTTTATAATTTTTCTACTCTAGGTAAAACCATATCAGGGTTTGGTCTTGTCTATTCATTGCTAGGAAAGGCCTCCCAAGGCTTGATTTATCTCAGTCCTTTGTGCTTGGATGCCACGTGTTTTCACCTAACTCATTTGTCGAACTAGCGGCTTTTAAGCCTCATTCAGAAAGGAGCAAAATGATAATAATCGGGTGTATTTTAGTGTGGAAGATCTCTACAATTCACAAAAGCGGAAGAAGTTTTTTTTCTTCTAAACGCAAATTCAGAGCTAATGCTTACATTATAATGATTTGTACTCAACGCTTGTATTTTTGTAAGACTTTTCGAAAAGATATTCAAGTGACAAGATGATCGAATTACATCTTTGTTTTCCACAGTAATATTTTAAAATTATCAACCGCTGTTGAAATATGAACTGTGGACTGTGAAACTCTATTCAATTTTATTTTATTTTAAGCATTTTTATGTATTTTTTTAACAGTTTTATTGTTCCCTACTTGCTACGCTAGTTTGGGCCGTAAAGTTAAATAAAATAATCTATTTTGTTAACATAATGTACACTTCACATTATTTAATATAAAAGTAATAATTTAAAAAATAATTTAACAATAATTTAAAGTAATAAAAAGAAAGATTTAAATAGTAAAATTAAAAATAAATATACTCATTCAGAAACTCGCTAGCCATCTTAAGCCTAGTGAGTTTTAAAGTAATTTCTAGGCGAAAGCTGCTTTGCAAAATCATTGAATTTATTTTAATACGCGCGCACCTACAACTGATTAAATTAAAAAATGAACTACCATAATTACCGCATCGCATTAAATACTACTATTCATAAAAAGCTCAAAAGCTACAGGACGTAATGTTACCCGTTCCCAGATAATTTTTGATGCGTATTACAATAAAAAAATATGAAATCAGCATTTATTTTAGAGACTGGATATCTTAAACAAGACAGCAACGTTATTTTACCAGAATGTTGAAAAGCTCCCCGAAAATAAAATTTGTTTACCTTGCATAATGAGAGAAGTGGAGTAAAAATAAAGAGATATTTCAAAGTCCTGAATAAGGTCTTAACATTGTTAGGGCATTAATAAATTTAGGCTGACAGGAGCTTACATTTAGTTGACAGTACTAATCACCTATAGCATTCTGCACAGCTGTTGGGAAGTCTCATTTAAGCCCCCCAAGAAGTTAAATCCACCGAATAATCCACAGGTTGCTGACTCGACTCATTGAAAAAACTTTTAGCCCCTAGCCAAGTAGCCAAGCTTTGATCGAACTAGCCGTCTTAGAAACACGTTTTTTCAGGGTTGAACTATTTCCGGGGGTAATTTGATTATACGAAAACAAAAGGCGATTTAAATACATGCTGTCGTATACAAAAATTTTTGTTGCGTGGAAAAGCTGAAAATATAAAAGGAAATTCTTTAAAAGGTGAACGCACTTCAGGAATAAAATACTCAATGTTTTGCCCTTTCGGCTTTTTCATGAAGCGATAGAAGGCGAAAAGCTTTTTAAAACATTTGTTTTTGTCTTAAGAGAAGTGGTTTTATATGGATCATATTAGACTAATTGTAAAGTTAGATAAGAGAAATGAATTCATTGTATGTGTGAGGTTCCATTTTTTTTTATAAAATCGCAATTTAAAATAATTTTTACAAGAAAAAAAATTGTAATGCTAAGCTGCCACATAGCAACTTGTCTGCAGGTTGCACAATTTTTGAAAAATTTTGTAAATATAATATTATATAGAAATTCGTAGAACTGAAGGAATTTTGAAGGCATTGCTCATTGCTTTACCATGTTTTCCACTATTTTCTTCCCTGTTGAGTAAATTTTACATATTAAAAAAAAAACAAGATAATAAAAAAAATACTTGATAAGAACCTCGTTGTTGGGGGAGTTCTTCTTCTTTTTTTAAAATTTTTTTGTTTCTTTTGTTTGTATACAGTGGCACCCGTAGTGAAAAAATAATTTTAAAACACCTCCCGGCAAGGTGCTTGTTTCACACAAAAAAAAATAATAATACACACTTTTTCCAGACTCATTCATTTAGTTAGCCGTACTGTAGATATTTTGAACTTCGGAATTCTTCAGTTTTGTTTTTCGATTTATTCATATATGGTACAGATTTTACATATTATACATGGTCATTTATTGAACATCGTTTCTGAGTGGAAGATTCTCCCAGTAGCTCGGCGATATCTTCCCCTTGTTTCAGCTGCTGTTTTTCTTCCTATCATTAACTTATTATAAAACACACATCTAATACTAAGTTCGGTTCAGGACCTAAAGCCTGGAATGAACTGCCGCATGACTTAAGAATTCAGAATTAAACTTAAATTTCATATTTTCAGACAATCGTATCCATAAATTGAAGAAATGCACCCGCAAATTGCTAGCCGGTTAGTGCGTACCTAAAGTCATTAAAAAGAAAAAGTTTAAAAATTCACTCATCCGTGCGCAAATGCGTCCACAGCCCGCAACACTATAAATAACTAAAAGTCTAAAAATAAAAAGTGAATATCTATTAAAAGCTTCTTACGCTTTTTAAGGTCATTTTATAAATATTTTAAAGCCCCAAAAATTATATATATTTCAATAAATACCAACTCTTCTTGTGCCACCAATCTTCTAATAAATGTAACATCAATAGAAAAGGAGGATAAAATAGCAAATGTAAAAATATCATCTCTATACTTAAATTTTATTCATCTGAAGCGACCTGCCAGGTAAAAGTACTCGCATGTTTTTCTGTATCTGTTTGTACATAATTAGATAAAGAATAGGAAGTAATTTTTGTATGGCGCACTTGAGGTGATTTTTCACAAAAATGCACTATACAAATCATCCAATTATTATTATTAGTTCTCTAAATACTTTTTTATCAAATTATGTTTACGATAGTTTTTGAGTACTAAAATTATCTTACAGCTGTCGTAAGCAACATTTATAAATAATACAAACGTTATGATAAAGTAAAAAATGCACAAATAATGAATAATATCAGATTCAAACAACGCATGAATATTAATTACTATTAGGTTTATTTTTAAATTACCTTTTTAAAAGACTCCTAACACCATGAATAACACATGTTTCAATCCGGAATTAAACCATTCTCAGAATGATCTTAAAGCTAAGGTGAAGAAAAAATTCACATACCAAGAAAAATATCAGATTTAAACAACGCTCGAATTATTTTTCGTGTAATTTATAAATTACCGCGTTTAAAGTATTCTACGATTGTAAATAACAAATGGTTAAATCTCCTTCCGGGATTAAACCATTCTCTAAAGATTTCTTCAGGAAAAATACGAATTCGTTCTCCGTCATGCTGTTTAGATAAAAAATTCCTGTATCTCTTATGGCAGCGCGTTCTGTGCATTTTGTGCATTTTCCATTGCAATGCACCGGGGAGCTCGGAATGTGGAGCGGCTGCAAGGGAGCGGGTATAATTGTGTTTTCCTTGGACCAGTCTGACGGGAACACGGGACCCTCTGCGTCTACCATCTCTCCGGGAAGTTCACGTGAATAAAATGCAAAACGGCGGCCCTTTGAATGTGTTCGAACGATCCATGTGTGCGCAATATACTCGCCTTATAAATGCAAGATGATGTCTTCACTGCTGCGGGTTGCGTACTCCGTAAAGCTATCAGTTTTGTGAAAGTCGTAAGATGTTCGGATACATATGTGGTGTCTTCGATCAGGGAGTTATTTATAAAAATCATTACTTACATATTGTGAGCTTTGATGTTCTAAAATAGGATGAGACCGCTAAATTGAAAAATATGATGTCATGTTATAAAGGAAACATGATTAAGTAGTAGTAAATGGATACGTTTAGATTCCAGATTTAAAAATTTCGCCTTTATAATTTTAGAGATAGCTTAGAGAATATTTCAAATTTCTATAGCTCATGACGGAAATGTTATCTTGACCTTGAAAATTTCAGACTAAAACAGTAGTGCTAAATAGGGAGGCGGGTATAAGCGCCGCCACCCCGGGAACCATTAATTGGATGACCAAAACCTCTGCCAGATACTCAAGTGGTTCATAATGTTTGGTGAATTAGCAGGGGTGTCCGGGTTTATGGGGTGAGATTTATCCGGGTCTTGGAGGCGAATATCTCTACCCACCGGCTGCGTGAGACCACTTTACCTCTCGAGCCGGACTCGCTTGACCAATAACCTTGCACTGCAGATGGATTAATACGCCCGTCACTTTTAGACAAACTGACCCTAGATTATAACCCACCCCTCATACCATTTCTTTGCCAGAACTTCCTGTCACTATTTTCCTTAAAAAGACTCTCCACAGAGCATCCTCGAAGGTGTTATATTAAATTAATTTTCCCCAGGGCTTCGTGCGTGGAGTTAATTTATTTGAAAAAATCCAAATTACGTTTTTAGTGAGACAATCAAACAGCTTTTCATTTTATACGAGCTCTTAAGCAAATGTTTGTAAATGCTTATTTTTTATGCAATTCCACTTCATTACAAAACTAGAAAAAAATTATTAATAATTGTTTTAAACGATCTCTATAACCCGTTTAAATAATACGCAATTAAGGGGAGCGGCTGAGGTATCTCTTTCATAAAAAACTGAATTTTGGATGGGAGGCCAAAATACCCATACAAACTGAATTATCTATTTTTTAATTAAATGTCTAGTAAATATCTAGTACGGATGAAAAGCATTTTATTTATTTTTGTTTTACCTTATGAAATATCGGCCATTAAAGGAATCGATTTTTCGCGATTTTAGAAGCATCTTTAACAATTATTTAGGGGCTAACGGTGATTTAAAAAAAAAGTTTTAACCCATCTGCTTTGAAAATGTAATGAAATATAAAATTAATTTTAATTTTTTAAATATTAAAATATTCATTACGGTGGACTACAAATTAAATTAAAAACGACCAATTTACGGTGGAACACAAATTTGCTATACAGAATTTAAAATATCTACCGGAAAAAACCTTTTTTTAATGTTTCATTTCATATTTTTATTTATGTAATCATACTTACATAGTAAATGTGATATATTTTTTAAAAAGTATGATAATATACCCGCAAATCATTTTCTAAGCTGCCTCTAAAATCATGAAAATTGATTTTTTATCATAGCACATACTTAAAAAATTAAAACAAAAATAAATAAAATGCTTCTCATCCGTACTAGATATTTACTAAACATTTAATTTTAAAAAATATGTGTACATTCCTGAAGAAGGTTGAGTCCAACCGGAACCGGTCGAATGCATGAATATATATAAAAATAAAGTGGCTTAAAACAAAAACATTTTTTATTTAAATTATAATGTCAAGCCACAAAGTGATTGCTTCCTTCGATAAATTAAAAAAAAATAGATCATTCCGTTTGGATGGGTATTTTGGCCTCCAATCCAAAATTCTGTTTTGTATGAAACAGGCACCGCAGCCGTTCCCCTTAAGGAGACAGTAATGTACATTAAATTGCACTTATATAGCTACTCACCTATGCATTAGCAAGGCATTATAAAACAAACAATATATTATTTACAGTTGCCACTATCTGTTTATGCCGTGAAAATGCAGATTTGTGGGATTAACTGTCAAAAATGATGGGTAAAAGCTACGGATTTTCATAATTTCAATGAAATAAACATTTTTATAAAATATTTTCTCGTGGGTGGTTGAAGGTTTAAGTATTAGGCTGATGAATTCTGATCTGAGTTAACGTGGCTGAAAATAAATTTTTGATATACGAGTACCTACCTACATTATTATGCCAGAATAATCTATCTCGACACGAGAAATCTTCCAGGCCGACAGGAATAGCAAAAACCTATGTAAAAGGTATTTGTTATCAGGATTGAAAAAAATGCGTGTACATGCGTAAATATATAATTATATATATAAATATGTATATTTCATTTAAAAAAAATTATATAACTCCACACGGAAGGCATAAGGGAAAATAATTTCCCTCGGGATCTATGTTATCTTTGGGGATACTGAGTGGAGGGTCTTGTTGATTAGAGGAAGGAGTGAACACGGATTTTGAAGTGACCCATGTTGCAGGAGGGAGGATATACAGAAGTCGGCAAGTCGTTCCACAGCCGAGCTGTTGAACTCAAGAACGAGTCGTAGAAATGACCTGTTATATGTGACAAATGTTAACCGTGTACAAATGTTAGGCGCACGTTTGCCGTGTTTCCCAACTATGCCGAAGGGATCAAGGCTAGTTCCTCAGAGCATCTTCCATTGAAATATCGGTAGAACGAGGACAGCATTCCCACCTGCCCAAATATAGCAATCATTTTGTTAAGATAGGGGAATCTATTAAAGGATTGGAAAGGAAAGGAAGTAAAGGATTGTTTTAAGGTATTATACGTATATTCAAGTACATGTGCTATTAATGAGAGAAAATTATCATAAGAGTAGTAACGGATTTTAATTTTTTTCTGTTTCTAAACATCAAGTCTTTGCCTCGTTATGAAATCATTTACAATTATATTTTATTGGGATCGCGGAAAAATAGTCAATATAGTGTAATTAACAAAATACGTTATCTCGAATGACAGGTGATTACTAAGAAAGACTGGATAATTTTGCACTCGCTCTTATTGTCACACTGTTGTCCCTCTTACATGCTGTTTCTATCATACAAGGCGTCAGTCGCACGTCCGTTACAATTAGTATTTTATTTGGCCTAAAGGTAAATGAAACGTGATATGCACTCACAGATGGCGCTAATTTAAATGTCTTAGAAAATTTTGAAATGAATTGTTTTTTGACGGAAAATGAAATGGAATAAATTGTTATTGTAAGTTTAAAGCTCAAGTCCTTGTATATGTCAGTGTTAAAATAACATTGAATTTTTTTATAAGTTTCTTGAAGGATTTGACCTTTAAACCTGCAATAACAATTTCAAATTTCGTGTATACACCCGCCAACAAACAATTCTTTTACATATTAAAAATCATTACATGCTAAAACCGTTTTTACAAAAATAATAAAATTTGCGCCATATGTATATTTCATTTGCCCTTAATGCTGTATGCAACTCAATTGAGAACCAGTAACCACAGGGATTCTACATTAGTAGAATACACCGTAGTTTAATCGTTAGAGTGAGGCCCAGCTTTAAGCTTTAGTTACGTAAATTGCGACATAGCGCTGCAATTTTCAATGTGTTTTTTGTCGTCCTCGGGAGAGCACGTGTTCAATTTGAGTGTTGTATATAGCGGTTGGCGTGTGTCTCGATAACTGTATTTATTATTTATCCTGTTAAAATAAATACACCCTAAAGTGAATCTATATTTTTCACCTTTTTGGAAGTTAGTTCTATTGCGGATGATCGTAATGTATCAAATGATAGCGGCACTACGGACGACGAGAGATTTGTTCCCATAAATGAATGTCTGCAGCAAAAGCAAATGAGATAAGGCGATCCAACTTTATATGGGCTCGCTGTAAAAAGGGACTACATGGACCACGGGAAAACACAATTGTGAAGTGAAATAATGAGTTTTTAGAGAAATTGTGAGTAGAAATGGGTAGTTTTTAATTAGAACTATAATATTCGTAAAATTTAATTCCTTACTTGTATAATTTAAAGAAATCAATAAAATTGATTAATATTTGTCCAAGTTATTGGATTTTTATTGAATACCACACTTTTTTTTATTTAAAAACACAGAATATCTGTAGCAATTTATATACATACTTGCAAAATAAGCATAGTACTAAAACGGTTAAAATAGCATAAATACATATAAGAAAATACAGTTTTATATCTCATAATATAATCGCACTCACGTTAATTATAGTCATTCAGTAATGAACTCGTTATGAATGTAATTAAGGATTACAAATCATCAAGCCATTCCCTGAGGGGGTTGAGGGGTGGGGCGGTGGAACACACCGAAAATTAAATAACTTACCCCATTTCCTCCATAGGATTCCACGCATAATATTACTCAGATTAACAGTGCGTATCACTCAAACAGTAGTCCCAGTAATGTGAGGGAAAATTCCCTAAATCTTGGAAACTCCGCCAAAAATTTAATCAGTTTAAAACAGATATTTTATATTCTGATTGCTGAATTTTTCCCGTTAAGTTGAATTACAACCTTATATATTTCCACCAGTATACAAAATATGGCGATATTGGGGATAATCCAGGGATTTTCTGGGAAGTTTGTCTGGAAAAACAATTCAACATCACATCGCGTATCCTTTCTTGTATTGTCACCGAAAAAATAGCAACTGAGTCAAGCCTTGTATATTGTTTATTTAAAATACACAGTATTTTTTTCATATAATTTCCTCTTATTTGGTTATACTGGTTTTTACAGATGTTCTCACATACGTGAAAACTATCCAGCTATAAAAACTCGGTTATTATATGTACATACATTACTTAAAAATACAAATACTCTGACATAATAATTTGACTCCCCTAAAACTGGAAATCCCCCTAGTAGGATAGTCAAAGCATTTTTTAGACTAATGTGGGTGTATATAAATAAATTTAAAAAAAAAACCCTAGATAATATAAATTACGAAAACTCCCTCAAGTAAATAATACAAATAGAAGCAAAGGCGATACATAATAATAATTGATTAGCCCAATCATTGTTACATATTCTTATGTGATAGAATTACATTTTTCTGAATCCATACAAATTATCGACAAAAATGTCTACATTATCACCTCCCATTGTTAGAAATTTTTAGGTTTTTAAGTTATTAGTTTGGGCTAATGTCTTTCTTAAAAAAAACGAAACTAAGAACTTAAGAACCTATTTTGTATAGGTTCTTAGGTTGGGTTTTTAGAAAAGATAAAATATATAATATGACGTAATTTTAAATTATTGATTTTATCACTTTTAGTAACTAAATCACCTTTCTTAGTAAGTACCTTCCTTATATACGAACATAAGATATAGCAATAATAAATTTACAGTTGGCACTATGTATGGACCTATTGTCTACTGTCATATTATAAATATTGAACATAGCAGCGTCAATTCTCCTTCAATATTTAGATGTTTGTAATAAAATAATGTAAAATATTATATATAGTGCATTATTTTGTATTTTAGAATATGCATATTCTGGATGCGTAGTGACGTTTGTCATAATCTTCGAATTTGGTCGTTTTAATTTTATTAAGTCTAGGTAATTAAGTTTCTCTCGGTAAAATTATGTTGTAATTTTAAAAATTTTTGTAAAAAATAAAATCTGTTTATGGTAAACCATTGACCAGCCAAACAAAGCAAGTTTGATATAATCCTAATAGATACAATGAATCGGGGAAAAAAGAGTTAAGTTTCTACACCAGGACATCTAGTTGCCAAATGAACCGGCATTTCTATAGGATCTGTTAAGAGAATAAATAATAGTGGCATTTTATTTATTTATTTATTTTTATTTTTTTTATAAAATACATGATATTTAATGGAGACATTTACATGGAATAGATAAATTAGATCACCATACTAGGCGGCTGCCTGTTTCGTGGTGACCAATGGAGTATAGTTACTTTGTATGAAGTCTAGTGTAAACATATGGATTTATTATATTAATTATATTAACATGCTGACAATTGGAAAAATTATAAAAGAAAGTAGAAGATAAAAAGAATAAAAAGACATGCGTCATAGATCAAGACATACATTATATGTGCAAGGATGTACACATGTATACATAGGTGCACACATACATGCACACGCAAGCACATACGCATATAATATACATATATATGTACACATATATACACATATGTACGCATACACATATGTACACACACATACACACATCATTATGTACGTATACATATACACACACATACACACGCACATATACACACACATACACACGCACATATACACACACATACACATGAATGTACAGATGAACATACACATATATGCCCACACACCTACCATAAACAACATATACACCTCTATCTGAATACGAGAAATAGGCTACTAACACTATCAAAATCACTCATTGATAAGTCCCCAAGCGCCTTCTTAAAATTGAATTGAATAAATATTTTCCACGAGGGCATAAACAATACCAAAAAATGAATTAAAATGCTATTGTTAGTTATTTATTTAGTTTAAAGTTATAATTAATAAAAATAAAAATAAAAATAAAAATAAAATAAGTAGTTCGAAATATCAACGTTAAAATGGCTTTTTTTTATCCATCCAGTACACCGCTACACAAGCAAGAATCTTTTGATTCTTTTTATTCGCTGTATCGTGTACCGAAATTTTAAATATTAAAAAAAATGGTTCGATTTTGCTGTTATTAAAATATCGATTCGCTGTAAAAAATTTCTCCAAAATACCTCGAAAATGGTAATAATCGAAAATTTTTACGAAATTTTACTGAACAATAAATAACAATAACAAAATCGTTGTCATTCTCTGCACCGCAAAGTCTCCAGGCTCATTTCAGACCCTCGCAGTCTCCATCAATAAATAATTGACCCCATCAAATTCCTTAAATATATAATGCGCACTCGTCCGGTAGCAATAATGATTTTTGCCAAAGGGCTGGCTGGTCTCTACGCGACACTATTCCGAGGCTTTATCTTCCGTCTGCTCTCTCAGCTGATGACTGCGTCTAATGACGTGGAAACTATGATAAGTATTGACCACGGAGGGCGGGGGCGGGGGCGGAGGGCGGAGGGCGGCAGGCGGAAGGGCGGCCCTATCTCTGCTGATAAATCCGCCCACAGGCCCGACTTGACAGGCGGGCGTTCATCAAGCAATTCCAAATTAGGCAGCAGGATAAGGGATAAGACCTTCGGAGCGTAATGGTCCTTTCAATAGTTGAATTGATAGATTGTATGGCCTCGTTATTAACCTTGAATCAAATGAATACATTAAAAACAAATTAATCTATCTCCTAATTATTACTTATCCATGCGATGTAATAAACCTATTTCTTTGCCTAGTTTTTGGTTCAAGTATAGAACCAGTCAATTTATTGCGAGAAATTTTGGTTTAAAAGGACACATGCGCAGTCCAATGCGCATCTTCTGCAAACTTTTTTTGCTTGAAGAGAGATTAAGCTTCCTTTTTTATTTTTGAATTATGTTTATTTAGGATGAAGGAAACAATATATTGTTAACACAAGCGTGCATTTCTCTATGACCAAAGGCAGGATGTGTGTAGTTTTAGTGACGTATTTTTCTATTCGAGCTAATACATTTTAATTATATGACAATATATACGGAAATGAAAACATACAGCATAATTGGTAGAGTAAATACTCAGAAAAAATAAACAATTGATAAAACAATAGAAAAGGGAATGCTTCATTAATACGTTCATAAATGTTCATTTGTTAAACTCAGCAATAAATTTCCTCGGTCAAAGAAAGCATCGTTAATTCATTTTTTCGTACACAGATGGCGGCACATAAAAGACTTTTTTTCGTGTTTGCCTTTAACCTAGCGGTAGTGCTGGAAACAAAAAGCTGACCATTTATGAAAATGGTAAATCCTTTAATGAAGGGATAACATTATGTTCCTAATTACGAAACGATCATCTTTAACTGTGCGAAAATTGCCAGCAGGCCAGTCTTACTATTTCACAATTTTTAGTGCTGGCAGTACGGGTATGCGCTGCTTCGTGTTATGTATCCCGCAAAACAACTAGATTGAGGAAGTAGACTGTATTGCCATAAATATTGTTAAAAAAAGTTAAAATTTGTCATTATATATACAATTTAACAATGTAGAACGATAGTGACATAAAAAATCACAAATTTAAAGAAAATAATTTTGATCAGAGATTTGTCGCAATGAAATTATTTTTTAAATGTTTAATTTTCTTAGGTTAGGCGCAGTTCGGTCTACACGTCACTGGTCGTTAAGTCGTAACTATATAATATTATGAATCTCTAAATAGAACCGTGTTACTAGATGTGTATAATAATAATTATTATCTTTTATTTATGCGATTTTACGTTTAAATCTACTTTTTCTGCAGTAAAGTTTAAATTTTATTCAAATGCACACATCCGCCTTATCCACCCATTTAATAAAAAAACTTATGGGAAGGTATCGAACAATGAGCTCGATTTAATGAAGGAACGGTCGGACGGCCGAGCCTTTCAATGGTTTGGCTTCAATTAGTAGGAAAACCAGTTGTGTGGAGGCATATAATTTATTATGACAATAAGTATATGTTTATTATGATTTTGGATACACCGAAAAGGTTCAGGGAACCTCTAACGCTGGGAATTGCCTGTAAACATAATACGATATCAGATATCACGTGGAAGGTTAATTAGAGTAAGGAACCAGCTACTGATAATTGGTATCATTAGCAGGATTATGGGAGAAATCGGGTGGGTATTTTAGTAAATATACGATGTTTTATTACTTTAAATACAACAAACAGAGAAGACTGAAATGTTGAAACGTGTATCCATTGTGGATGAAATGATAGTCGTTTGTTTCGCCCGAGATATATTTAGCACTCTGTTTTCAAGTGGGGGTGTTTGAAAAAAAACAACTCTTTTGAAAAAAACTGACAAAAATTTGACGCTCCGATATTTCTCACGCTCAGAGTCGTTTATTAAAGCCGCGAAGAAATGCACAGTGCCTAATTGATTGGAATGAATATTTTCACTGAATATTTGTACTTCAGTGACAACGCTAACGACAAGGGCTTTTCTACACATATTCAAATCAACGATGAAAATAATATTGTGTGTTTATAGAACAATTTTTCTTTAAAGTTTGTAATTCCGCGGAATTAGATGGATACTGGAAACCCAATCTACCATTTTAGATGAGATATACAGAATTTATTACCTTAAAATTAATAGAGAAATGAATATAATTTAAAAAAGGTACATTAAAAAAAATGATAAACATAATAATTAATAACATGGAGTAAATAAATTAATTAAGATCGTCTTTCAGGGTGGTAGCCGCATCATCTGCACCTGTATTGCTGTATGCATTTAAAAAAAACAATCTTTTAGAAAGAGATTTAAATCATTTGAAAAGTTCAATAATATATTTATGACAAGCCTGCAATAGGCAAAACCCCGCATTTATGAATGAAAAACCCAATATTTGAAATGAAATTATAGTTCCTTGAATATAATATTGACAAATCCAATTGAAATATTTCGTATTTCATTTGAGATTTGTTAATATGGTCTTCATTGATGAGGCCTCATTACTTTCCATCCATCTTTATCGATATCATATTCAATTTAAGAATTCCTTATATCGTCTTCAATTAGTCCCCATGTTCTTGGCTGCTATTTTTTTGTATAGATCGTGTGCCGGATTTTTCTATCTGATTTTTATTTGTGAGATATCTATCGACTTTTCTATGAGTCTTAAAGTAAGTTTTTATTTGTATAGAAAAGACAATAGATGCTCCATATAAATAAAAATCAGATGGGTGTTATATCAGAGACACTATCTAGATTGCAAATAAATTCGGATAAGACCTTAAATAAAAATAAACAATATAAAGATAGCAGCCAAAAATATTAATTGAATTAATTGAAGATATTACTAATTCTTAAATTGAGATATGATATCGATAAAAATGACGGAAAGTAATAAGGTCTAATTAGCTCAGCAGTAAGTCTCGGTAAAGTAGAGGTCCTGGATGCTATTTCCAGATGCGACGGATACCTTTTATTTCTGTGTCTTTTTGTTTCGTATTTCTGTGGTTGGTTAATATTATCTTAATTGATGAAATATATCAATGAGGTTTACAAGCTTCAATAAGTTGTTCCAAAAAATTGAAAATTATAGTTGGTCATTATTTTTAACAGTAAAGAGGGGTCAAGGACAGTTTTTTGTTTGTTTATATCTTAATTAGTATTTTTAAATAAAATAACATTTTCTTTAATAAATGTAAAATTAATTGTATTGTCATTTTCAATAAAATGATTTGCATTTTTGTTTTGTTTTATTTGTTTGTACACTTTGTATCCCGATGAGGGAAACTTCGCTTCTGAAACATGTTGATATTTATATATTAAATAATGGTTTAGACAAAAAAAATCTTCTTGATTTTATAAATAATACGTATTCAAAATATTGATTTTCGTTTATTATTTCAATGTTTAAACTAAATTACGTAAAGAAAATAAGTGTTTTTGCCATTTCAGAAATGTTTGATAATGTGATATAAGATTAACACAAAACATGAAAGTATTATTTTTTGCACTTTTGTTTAAAATTTGCCTTAATTGAAAATAATGTTTTGTTAAAAGATAGTTGTTTTCTTAAAAAGTTATGAAATTAGATTTATTTTCAAGGTGAGCTTGTGACAATTATTATTATTATTCATTTTTTAACTAACTAACTAACTAACCATCACGCCGTTTCCCCGCAGGGGTAGGCAGAGAGGACGGACCGCCAAACAACTCGATCTTGGCATACACTTCTTGCTACATTCACTTTCGTAAAACGTCTTATACATTCTCCTCTGTTATTCCGACTTCTGACATGGCTCGACTCAAGTATTTGATTCACTTGATCGTGCCACGTCTTCCTTGGACGTCCCCGGCTTCTTCTTCCATTCACATTCGCGTCATATATTCTCCTTACACTCCTTTCTTCATTCATTCGCTCTACATGCCCAAACCATCTAAGCGTCCCTTTCTTAATCTTGCTCACTACGCTTACATCAGCCTTGCATTCTTTACGAATCTCAGCATTTTTCACACGGTCATATATGGTTTTACCACACATTCGTCTCAGAGATCTCATTTCTACAGCATTCAGTCTACTTTCATCCTTCCTCAGTTCCATGCCTCACTGCCATACATCTTCATTTTTTAATTATTAATTATTTTTATTGAGATTTAAATTAAAGCGGTTGCCACGGATAGGCAGAGGACCTGAAATCGAGTCCCAGATGCGACTGAAATCTTTTTATTTTCTGTCGTTTTTTTTTCCGTTTTCATATTTCATTTAAGTTATGTTAATATTATTTTCTACAATCATTATTATTATATTTAAAGTTCACAGTTTTCGTGAAAACCTATTTTTTCACAGATTAATATGGCCTTAATTGAGGTTACTGTATGACTAAACGGCGCTATTTCAATTGGGGAGGCGGAAATAGGTACCGCCGCGCCATCCCGAGAACCATTCATTGGATAACCAACACCTCTGCCATAGGTCACCCCAAGTGGTTCGGTACGTTTAGTGACTTAGCAAGGATGAGTTTGGACTTGGCGGAAGATGCGTCTGACCTCCAGCTACGCTAGAGAGGCAGGCTGAGGGTCTCCTTGACCTTTCCAGACGGACTCTCTCACAGCGGTGGGAGGGATGGAATAATACGTTCGCCACTCCTCACCCACCTCTCATATATTTTTCTTTCCTAGAACGTCCTCTCTTTCCTTTCCTTAAAAATATCCTCCGCGCAGAATCCCCAAGAATGACAGAGGCGCCATGAGAAAAAAACGTCAGTTTCTGTTGTGTGAAGTTAATTTAAAAAACATTTATAATAATAGTCGGATGATTTGTATAGCGCCGTTTTTGTGAAAAATCACCTCATGGGCGCTGTGCAAATATATATGCAAAGTTGGTGATTTATTAATTTCTATTAAATAAAGAATGTCCCAAGCGAGCGGTGTTCATTTTGTATACAAATCTACAGTTTTATTTCGAGCTTGACAAAACTTTCCACACTTGACCTTCAAAACAAGAGAGGGATCACTGTTTACACTAGATTTCGAAAAATCACCCCCATCCCCCTTTCCCACCCCTTAAAGCAGAATTTTAGGACTTTCTGATGAAATTTCGCACACCTGGCGTTCAAAATAAGAGGAACATTACTGTATAGAGGTAAGGATAGAGGTATGGGTAGGGTAAGAGCAGGGGTAAGGATAGGGGGGGGGGAAACACATGACAACCTCTAAACTTTACTACAAACCATTCATAACCCCGGGCAACGCCGGGTACTTCAGCTAGTACTAAATAAGTATAGCTTACTACTTATACAAGTGATGCCATGCTGCAACCACATTGATTTTTCATTATTTTAGGCTAAACAGGAAAATTATTTTTTAAATTTCTTCTGTGACCAACTAAAAAAATCGTTTGATTATTTTTTTTTAAATTATCGCAAGTTCTGTTCAGAAAGTTTAGTTTATATCTGGCCCTGTTATAAAATAAAGTTGTCTACAAAAAAATATACTCAAAACAGGTTTAATGAAAGACCTCCTGATAAGACATTATTTTTTATATTTTACTTCAATAGTTGAAACGATTATGTTATTGATTGTGTTTGAAAACAAAGTGGATGCATAAATATTGAAAGGAGGTACACAGAATGCATAGTTTACGGGTATCAAGTAAGAAGCAAAGTTTCCCTGTTCACTTAGAGGAAAATCAATCTCGAACTGGGGCTCAAAGGCACTTCCCGCCGTTTTATCAGAAATAGGAAGCGGAAGTGCCCCAGTCAAACTACCGGAAGTCAGGTGACTCGCTAATGATGATGAATGCCCCGCTTGAGGGTATTATGACTCAAGGCATGCCCCCTCCCTTGCCCCTTCACGCTGCCCTGCCACGACTTGCCTCATTGCCTTGCCTGCCGAGATGCCTCAAGCTTCTTCCCTTGTAGCTTCGAAGCCTCTTCACTCCGACTAAGCTCTGCAAAACTTTCTTGTTAGAGGAATACCCTTTAAATTTTATATTTCTCTAAAAAGCTCTGTTTAGAGTATACGAGTAGTAACTACGTGAAACTTGACCGTAGTTTGTTTTATTTTAAAAAACGTAAAAATATTATGAAAAAGTATTATTGCATTTGAGTTACATAAAAAAAAAATTAGTTCTCGAGCAGTACGTGAAAACCGATTGATACATTAATTTAACTAAAATAAATTATTAATTATGATCACAGTCGTATCGTCAGTGGATTTTTCAATGTATATACTGAAATATAATTTAATCTGCTCAGAGCCAGTGCGAATATGGTATCCCCCAGTGGGGGTATGTCGTGAGGAGTGGCATGCAGTCTATAAAGGCTGAAAAATTGTACCCACCCTAGGAAACAAGAAACCATTAAAGAAAATAATAACTACAATCATTCAACGTTTTCATATGACAAATTTACACTTAAAATCGCCATTTAAAATATTCAATTCACAAGACGTCATAAAAACTGCACATAGCCTACCTTTGGTCATAGATAAATGAAATCCACTGGTTGTGAGGTTGAAGGGTGGAGGGAAGGGAAGGAGATGCAGAAGAGCAAGGTTTTAAGCACTTAGCTATTCATATTAGATCTAAACAACATTAATGTGTCTCATCACAAAGAAACTAATTCCAAAAATAATAAATAGTTTTTAAGACACGTATATTAAAAGAGAAATAGCTATTGTTAAGTGTCTTCTTCAATAAATACAAAGTTGTTAAGTGTAATAAGATCTATAATTTTAGAAGGCACTACTTTCCAGGTGAAGTTTTTCAACAGCCCTTTAAAAAACGTAATACTACTCTAAAACGAGATTTATTGCGTTTGTATCGTTTTTTAATTGCTTCTAAATCCGTAGATAAA
Organism: Halesus radiatus; assembly: GCA_022606495.2. Taxonomy (NCBI): domain Eukaryota; kingdom Metazoa; phylum Arthropoda; class Insecta; order Trichoptera; family Limnephilidae; genus Halesus; species Halesus radiatus. The sequence continues at coordinate 57,808 of JAHDVE020009031.1, forward strand.
AAAAAAGTTTACACGGCCCAATGAAGAAATTACGTATCAAAATTAAAGTGTTCTAAAACAATTACCTTAACATAAAATACAAACAAAAAGTGCGTAATAAACAACTTTAGCCATTTAAACTTACCCCTTTGATATTAATTTATTTTTAATCCCAAGGGATGAAAACTTATCTTGCTTGGCAGTGTGACTAACCCTTATTTATAATAATATCACCGAAAGCTACTTAGACTGGGTTTGTTTACTACGACGTTCCAACTAGATAATAGCACTGGGTGTTTTATCAATAAATTATTTTATTTTTAGACGTTACTGATTCCAATAATAATAAAAGTAAAAATAAAACCTTATCCATCTGACCTTGTGGAGATTATGGTCCTGTGATTTTTTTTGTCAGATGGACTGAATCTTCGATCGAATCTTGGGAATTCATCTTTAGGGTGTCATAATTGTTCTGGTAGAATTTGCCTTATATCAAATTTAATTAAATTATTTTAAATCTATATAGTAGTGAAGTATTTGAAATAATGGTTAATACCACACCAATATGAACTCTTAGCCAATAATCAGACCTCTAATAATAATGTAATTTGATGCTAAGGAGAGAAATGATGAATGTTTTCCATTTATCGTCAGGACAATTTAGTAAATTCATTAAATAAATCGGAATGTTAGTTATAACTTCCTACCTCTGCGGTGTGCAATATTCTGTTTTTATTGCTAGTTTATAATGTACTATCTGATGTGTACCCGGCCTTGGTCGGAATTATTTATTTGTTTTGGTATAAAGTTAAGATGTTGTTTATTATTTGTCGTTTGGGTACCATAATTGATTTGACAGCGAAATTAATGCCTCGTGACGACTATTAATATCTTTAAACAATGAAACATTCAATTGAAAGTTTTAATTCATTCCAATTTTCTTTTTTTTTTAATATGTTTAAATGATAGAGTTCTTAAGTAGGTACCTACTTGTGTTTTCCATTTTGAAAATATTTTACCTAAACAAACCTTCATCTTTTGAATATGTAAACTGTAGCTAACCGGAGTGGTATATCTATGGGCTAACCCCAATACAACATGGCTGGGACAATCTTTTTCAAACTAATTTAAATACCTTATACCAATCGTTTTTCATATTGGATTTCATTCAAACTACTCTCTAATCCTTCTCGGTGCTAATAAGAACAAATTGTGCTATTTTCAGCGAAACCGGTCCAGTAATTTTCTAGAAAATAGAGGACAGACAGACAGACAAATATTCATTTTTATATGTAAGGATTAGATTTAGTGATTGGATTTAACGTTATCTCTGTGCATATTTTTAATTTGTTTTATTTAGTGTTTCTTAGGAGCTAAGACAATTTATTTTATTTTGTTTTTTTTTTTTTTTTTAACTTCCACTTCCAAAATATTTTTTTTTGCTTTATAATTTACAAAATATATATATAGCGGAAACTTCACTGGTTAACGAAATGGCTTGATTTAAAAAAAATCTAACTGTATGTTTTCCCAATTAAATTAAATAAAATATTGACCCTGTACCACGTAGGTACCTTTTCATGCACTCATATGTAAAGCAAACTTACCATAAACTCATTTTTCAATTTTTCGATTTAAAAAAAAAAGAAGTTATATTTATTGGAATAACTTGCTGAAGATTTTTTTTTTTTATTTGCTGAAGATTATAAACATCATTTTAATATTTTAATCACTGCAGACAATATAAATTAATTTCAAATAAATACAAAACAGTAAAAGACACAGACACCAAAAAGGTAATGATTACATTTGAAAATCGAACCCAGGACCCCTGTCTTACTAGAACTAGCACTCTATCCACTGAGCTAATAAGACCTTATTACATTCCGGTATTTTTTAAATCGATATAATACCTCAATTTTAGAATGACTTATATCGTCTAGAATTAATTCCCATATTTTTGGCTGCTATATTTTTGTACGATTGCAATATGCTACCAACAAAAAGTTCCAATGTCAGTCTTTCTGAAATTGAGGTACGATATCCAGTCAGTGGATGAGTTGACATCGCGTTTGGGTCTCACCCAGGCGTCGTGAGTTCAATTCACTGGCTGGCTAAGTCCTCCATTATGACACAAGCAACATCTTCCGCTTACTGTGATGGTAGTATTTCAAAAATTGTCAGGTTATTCGTAACCAGGGAATATTTGTTTCCTAAAAAAATATAGATAAAAGTGATGAAATGTAATAAGATATCATTAGTTCATTGGTTAGAGTTCTTGTCATGGTAAGATAGATTTCCAGGTACGACGATTACCTTTTTATTTTCTATGTCGCATATCTTTAGAAATTTGATAATATTATCTTCAATGATAAAAAAATAACTGCGTTATCATGTATAATCGTAGTACGTTTATATTTACATCGGCATGTATAAGCATTTTTTCCACCGTGTCTCAAGTATTATTATTTGAGATAGTTTGGATTTCAGATTAAAATTTGACACTTGAATTGCTTTCACCCTTGTATTGTGAAATAAAAAACAACATCGGTCCCGAAGAAAGCGCTCTTTTGGAGCTTAAGAGGAATGGCTGCGCTGCCTGTTTCATACATAACTTAATTTTGGATTTGAGGCCAAAATACCCATCCAAACTGAATGTTATATATATATTTTTTAATTAAAGGTTTAGTATATATCTAGTATGTATTATATTTATTTTTGTTTTAAATTACGAAGTATATACCATGAAAAAGATAGAATTTTCAAGAAAATTATTTGGTGGTTTATCGTATTTTTTAAAATAATATATCATATTTGCTATGTAAATATGATTATGTAAATAAAAACACGAAAATTAAATCGGGTCGATAATTTAAATTATGTATGGCAAATTTGTGTTCCAACGTAAATATGTCGTTTTTAATTTAATTTTAAGTCTACCGTAAAGCTTATTTTTTTTTCTATTTTAAAATTCATTATGTTTTCGAAGATGACGGGGAAAACTTTTCCCAAATAATTGTTAAAGATGCCTCTAAAATGGCATAAAATCAATTCCTTTTATGGCCTATATTTCATAAAGTAAAACAAAAATAAATAAAATATTTCTCATGCTTACTAGATATTTACTAAACCCCTAATTACAAAAAAAAACATATCATTAGGTTTAGGTGAGTATTTTAAGCTTATATTCAAAATTAAGTTTTGTATGAAACAGGCCGCGCAACCGTTCTTCTTAAGCAAGGTAACGCAAAAATAGGAAATTGTACGGACATGCTTTTAGATGTTTACCACTTTCTACATACATACAATTTACAGACATACTTAATTCAAAGAATAATATAAAATATTAATACTCAAATTATAATCCTAACGACAAACTTGTAGCAAATAATTACTTTGTCTTTGGTAACAATTTTAACTATGTTTTACATCAACAAAATTGAAAATTCTGAAGTAAATTACATCACCGCTTCCGTGACGTCAACGAATTTGGCGTGAATAAATAAACCTGAGCTTTGTTTTTCTAAATTTTCCCGTAGCAGGAGTATATTTAAGAAGCCTTATTAAATACCCTCTGGAGGTACGAAAAGTGGATGGAAACCTCTCACCGAGATAATTTGTTACATGATTTTCATTTCAATTTTATCTGTGCTTCATAACAAGGAATGGGGTGAAAGAGGCAGGAAACTTCATGTTACAAGACAAACGAGGATCATTCATCAAAATTTGTAGGGGTAGATAGTGGCTACGTACCCAAATATAATAAGGGAAGATTCTTGGAGAACTAAGTGAATATTGTTGAAATAAGGACTACTGACAGGAATGTTTTTAATAATCAATGGTACATAGTGCTCATCCAAGGGTATTCATTAGTTAACGGTGAAACACAAGTAAATAATTTATTCATATCTTGTGAAATTATTTAAATTAATGAATAACTTTCCAATAATCAAATTAAATTATATGTTCTGGAAGCTTTGAAATGAGGTTTATGGTGATGTTAACAGCATTCCTTGCAGAAAATAGCACAGGACTAAATATGATAATCGTTGATAGCTCATTTGATCTTATATGAAATATCCCTCTTTCTCACCAAAAATGCATGCAACTAAGGCAGGTAACAAGGGGATTCTTAATGGTAGGACTATATTTTTGTTAACCTCGTACGTAGTATTAAAGGAAATGTATCACTTTGTTTTAATTAGAATAAGTAAAACTGAAAACTATATTTTTATTAAATATTCATATAAAGCGTTAATTATGTAGTTCGATGATTCGATTGCGTCTAATTACTCCGTCTGACAGAATAATTATTTCAGATCTAGTTGTATTATATTATAATCGTTACGCACCTGATTGACAGCCCTACCATCCTCGTAATTATTAAATTCGATGTACCGACGAGGAACACAAGACAAAATGTAACATTTTTTAACAACATATACACAACCAACTATCATTCTCACTCACTAACCAATAGGATGCATGATCTGGGCAGCAAGTTTTGAGGTATCGTTGATATATTTGCTGACTCCATTTTAAAAATAAAGCGACATATATAATACCAGCATTTTGATGAATCCTGCAAATAATTATTTTATCGTGGATAATGTAGTGGTAGTGATTTGTGTTATAATATTCTTTTAGTTTTCTATTTCAACTGTTAATTTAAATTTGCTATTTTAACGTAGAATTTATAAATCGTTTTTGAAAAGTAATTACAAAATCATTTCATCAAAACACTGTGTTATGTTGGTACCATTTCATTTGGAACATCTGACGCCACGTGCGCATTCTGTTTTTGGATTAGTATGAACATTTTTATTTTTCAATTTTGTTTCGTATTTTTTTTTAATTTTGGTGAAATTTAAACTTAATTTGGGTGACTTTATGGTTGTTGTTCAATATAAATAGGTGTTATTAATGAAAGAAATTATAGTATTCATGAGCAAACCATTTATCAATACGGATATTATGACGACACGCTGATGTGCTCTTTCCAGATCCTGAAGCCGGCCAACAAGCGCCACCTGTCGTACGGGCAGACCAACACCAAGCGTCCCGTCACGCCGCCCAGGGGCGTCACCAACAAAGACAAAGAAGACTGGAAGAAAGGATCAGTACCCCCGGCCCCCGTCCTCACCCGCCGCCCAACTTCACATAACTCCTATCATTTGTATTAGCGTCTTGCAATATATCGTAAGGAATAAATACAGTTAGCTTATTTTTTTTTCAATTTAACATGTTTGAAAACTTAAGCCGTATATAGTTTTGATAATTTAACTGTATCTCTTTATATGGTCTATAAATAATGTGTAATGATAGCCTGTCCAAAAAAAATGTCATAGATGTAATATAGGACTAATGTAAGAATAGGAAGTAAGATTTGTACAGCGCCCTTGAGGTGATTTTTCACAAAAACGGCGCTTTAAAAATCATCCGATTATTATGATTATCATTATGATAATGTTAATCCTATTATTATTCTTTGAGTTAAAGTTTCTAAAAAAGTAAATAAATTTATTGCTTGTGTATAGTTGTGGTTTATCATGAATAGAATATAAAATGATGTACGGTAAAGCTCATCCTTGTTTAGACATTTGACATTCTAACCTCAAAACTGATCAACCGGCCGGCCATAGATTTAGAGCGTTTTGGCAGGCTTTGAAAAATTGAAACTTTGAAAATTATTTTAACTATGAAAACTATTGGTTAATATTACTTTATGATTTAAAAACTTTATGTACTTATACTACCGTTTTAAGTAAAAACACAGTAATTACCAAAATTAGCAAAAAATGATTCGAGTACGGGAAGTTATTACGTATCAAATTTCGTATGTTTTACATAAGACAAAATTTATTATTACTCGTTTTAAGTATTAACAAAAGACAATATTGTTTTTTAGGTCATTGCAATATCATCGCTATTGGTAAGTAAAAACGCAGTATCTCCATTTCTGTAAGTGTAAACACAGTTCCTACGTTGAAGTTACTGCGTTTGTACTTACATTTATGAATGTGCTGTGTTTTAATCTACCATCTTGAAATACATTCTCCCACCACACTCTTTTTCACTCTATGGCGGCGTCCGTTAGCATAGATTTTAGTTTGAGTGCAGTTTTTTGATTGAATTTTTCGTGTTTCTGTTCTAAAACGTATTATACAATTATTATACAAAAGATACAAAGAGGTAAATACCTATTTTGAATAAATCATATTTAATAGCTTAACTATTAAGGTCTACAAGCGTTTTAGTTTTTTATTCGTGTGACAACTGTTGTAGCGTTCAAAGCCATTTTCAAACTGCTTTGAATGCCAAAAAAACTATCATAAGTATACGCAGAATTTAATAAAAAATGTTTTTAATTAATTTTTTTAAAAATTTTAATAATAACTTTATTTAATTACTTTTAAAAAACGTTTAGTAATAGAAAAATTCCGCTAGGTACTTTTTATTTATTGTTAACTGATTTATAGTTATTGATAATTTTATGATATAGTTATTATTTATAAATCAATTATTTATAGTTATTATTAGTTATTGAATTATTAGCGGTCATTATTGATTATTTATAGTTTTTTTTATTTTTTATTTTTTTATAGTTATTAGTAATCATATAGATATAGTAATTATTTATTATTAATTCTAAAATTATTGTTATTAATTGTGAAGAGTTATAATTAATTATGTGTAGTTATTATTAATTATATATGGTTGTGATTAGTTACATATAATTAATATTTATTGTTAAATTATATGTAGTTGTTAATTATTGTATGTAGATGTTATTAATGAAGTTTAGTTATTATCAATTATATATAGTAATGATTAATTATGTATATTAATATTAAGCAATGATTAATTATATACAGTTTTTATTGATTGCAAAGACTTAATATTAATAGCGTATATTTATTATTAATTATAAATAGTTATTATTCATTACGTAGTTATTATTAATTTTGTATAGTTATTATTAATTATTCATAGTAACTGTTATTTATATCTAGATTTTGTTATTTCCAAAATACATATAGATATAGTTATCATTAAAGCACAATAAAAACAAACAAAAAATAATATATATATATATGGAGTTCTACTAATTAAACACAATAACAGATAATAAAGTAAACATCTTGTTAAACTTATAAACATACTAAAATATTAGATATATAACAGTTACTATGAATAATTAATATATATATAATATATATATATATATATATATATGTAGATACTGCTTTTTTACTTACCGCAAATACTTGAAAAACATTGTAATTGGTAAGTAAAAACACAGTAAAAGCAGAAAAACGCATATTTTTACAAGATATTGATTTATTTTACAAAACCTCACTGTAATGATAATATACGAGTGTTTTGGCGAAAAAATTGTACATATGCCAATTGAAAATATGCTAAAGATTAAACAAAACTGTACCCTTTATTCTGGAGAATGTCACCCATAATAATAACTGTGCTTTTACTTACCACGGCAGTATAATTATAGTCGTGTAATCAAATACATATCCTAAAATAATTATTACGGACAAAAGAAGTACTGATAGATTAATTGAACGATGGCAGAAAAAAGATTTGAGAATGGAGAAGTTTTAGTGCACAACTTCATTGTTCCAATGTTGTTCATTTAACACTCGACACAAGACGCAATAATTGTAAGCAACCATTGTCGTTACAAGACTGTAAACATGTAGGTGCTGGTCAAGTCGTTATCGTATCCGTGATGTCTCGGGCGTCGGGCTCGCTCTGGATTTCCAAATATTGTTCCTTGCAAAAGGGAAACAATGTCGACTTTTGTAGATTCTGCTGTGGTCGGGTATCCAAAGGTGAGAAGTCAAAGGCAGTTGTCCGATGGAGGTAAGCAGTGGTCAGAGTGAAACAAGGCGAGTGGTTCAGAAGTCAGAGCGGGCGGCGGGCAGGGAGGAGTACTTGTCAGGCTGGCGATCAAATGCTAACTTTTGACTTTTGATACAATGGCATACAGAGCTCCGGGCCAAAAAGGCCCCTTTCTCTTTCATCATGATTTTATGTTAGGTTGTTCGAATATTCCAAATGCTAACTGCCGCAAACTGGCGTTTGCAGGCTATTTATGCGGTCCACCAAGCGCGGACCGCCGGTGCCGTGTAGATGCCCGACAAGTCGGTCTCCCTCCCACCAACTGTCCCTCTCCAACGCTTTTATTCAGTCATTTCAGTTTGAGCGGTCTGGAGCGAACAAGCTCGCCAGACCGCCCGTTACATATATTAACAGACAACGATAATTTAATAATAAGTGTGCAGCTTCAGATATTCCGGGAGGCGTTACGTCCGATACAATAATAATGTAATAAAGTAATAAAGTAATAAGTAATACTACACCGCTCTACTCCCTACAAGCACAGGAAAAGATAATGTAATAAATAGTGAACGAGAATCTAGTTTGTTTAAAGGTGAAGGTTTTCTGGTTGAGTTTTCTAGGTTCTGACCTTTGACAGGCTTATTATCACAGCAGAGTGATTCCCTTGAGAGATAATTGCTTCCAACCCTATCTCAAAGTAAATTTTAACACCTTAATAACTACCCCCTAATAAGATAAAAAAAAATCCTTTTCATTTCTGATCTCGAATTTAAGACTAGTAAGAACATATTTTTGGTTTTAATACCTAATACTAAGATCCCACAGAAAGTTATGTAATTTCCTTGACCTCTGTGACAAAAAGCTCTTAAGCTCAGAGGTCACGGGTTTGCGTATCCGGGTGGAATTAAACAATACATGTGTGGTTTATGGCATACCCCACAATTAAAATATATTTTATGCAGGGTATATTTGCAAAATTAACTTAAAATTTTATTTTATATAATATATATACGGGGAATATTTGCAAATTTGACATAAACATTCAATTTATGTACACAAGTCGCCACTGGGCACAACCTAGCGTATCACGTGATACGTGCTCCGTCTCGTTCCAGCAGATCCATTGCGACGTAAAGCGATGGTGATGTCTGATACACATATATATTTTTTTTAAATTGGAAGAATGTCATATGACAGCAAAATGAAATCAAAATTTTTTACTCCAAATATTTATTTATTTATTATATTGTAAATAATGCCGTTTAGGAGCTTTCACATATTTTATATTAAAATAGTGATACAGGTGTAAAACATATAATAGCGGGTACATTGACAGTATTCACAAAATACAACAACACCTTTAACATGTCTCGGAACAAATTCAGCAATAACATTGTATATGTGTAATTCAATATAATTTGCAGCAAAGGCGAACAGTAGCTGAATTAACACTTCTACCTGTGTATGTTATCATGCCTTTGAGACTTAACTGTCATATGGTTATATTCTATACCTAAGCATCGTTTAAAATAAATGATCTGTGCTCTTCGTGTTTACAAAAGTATTGTCAGAACACAAAAATCGATAATATACAAAACATATAGCAAATTCTCTCATCTACTTATGTTCTAGACAAGTATCTTGGTAATTATTGAGAATGTATGCTATTATAGTCTTCTTGTATTTGAATTCCGTGGAGGTGAACATCTCTACTATGTCTGAAAAATATTACCCTCTGCGTGAAATCTAGGTTAGTTTTTAAATGATTCAGTACTGAAATTATTGTTACAGCTGAGTAATTTTTTTTTATCACGTAGTTCTAGTTAATGAAGCTTAGTTTATCAGGGCTGTTAATAATATAATAAAAAAAAATTAAAAATAAAAGTTGTTTAAGAATAAGTCTTCTATTTGAGAGTTTTAATAAATTTAATTCTTTATTATTCAATAGTAATTTATGATTTCAATATGTAATTCAACCATACAGTTAATGTCTTAAAATAAAAATTTGTTAAAATATATTCAAGAATCACTGATTATATATATGTACTCGTATATATTATTTCCAATAAATATTTTCATCTTACCATTTTTTTGCAAATAAAAAAAATGTTGTAACCTTTTTTATCATTAAACATTTTTTTCACATTTCATCACAATAAATAATAATAATAATAACCGTCAAAATCGACGATCACCATCGTTTCTAATTTTTGACGTGTGAATGGTTCCCGTTAGCCCATTCTTGACCCGTTATAGCTTTTGATCAAAATGTGATCTTAGGGATGTCAGACATTCAAAATGGCACTGATCGTCCACAAATTTGATGAGGTTTTAAACATATCAACTGTCATATTTAAAAAAAACATTCAACAATACTTAAAAAAAAATTTAAAAAAAATAATACAGGTCAATTTTAAATTAACACAATATTTAAAAAATAGAAAATAGGTGCGTCTCCTGTACCTACACTCTGTACTGCGGTAATCACCGTGCGCACTATTCCGCATCGCGACGACCCGCCGCGGTAAGTCAGGCTTAATGTTGCCGAAAAATGGCAAAACGCTGAATTCATTTCGGGCATTAGGGCCTCACAATATGTTCTCATTAGCCCGTTTGGGGGAAGTTTCCCGGGCCAAATTAGTCGACAAACTGTTCGAGGACGGGCAAACATCGCCCGGCCCCGGCCCGGGCCCCAACCTCGTTATGCTAAATAGTACGGCGCTTCTTCAAACTGGTTACTTTCTGCCGTTGCCCGCCACCGCGACCACGACCGCGACGTACACGTGAGACGGGCTTAATTACATTTTGATTTAATCAAAAATGTCACTGATTTTGGACCATTAGTTTTTTGTTTTTGTTTTAGAGTTTTTGCAGGGGCTTTTAAACTGAATAGTCAATTGTGTTCTTTTTTGTGAATACTGCACCAGAGTCTCAACTGTCCGAAGCCCGTTGGACTATGCGATACCTATTTGAGGTATGATTTGTGGGTGGGGGAGTTCAGAATAGAAGAATAAAGGGAATACGAACTTGAGAAAGTACCCAGATATTCAGACCTGGGGCCTGATTCCGGTTCCTTTCACAAATAAGACATTCCTTATCCTTAGGGTTTAAGACATTTGCTTAACTACGATTCCGAATACATGGCAATGAAAAAACATTTTTAACGGAGCTTATAGTTTAGGTATCACAGTATTATTAAAAATTATGGGTGCAACACAAACACTTAGTTAATTATCACTTATTTTACACTTGTAGTTTATTATAATATTTAGATTTTACATCACTTTTATCTGACATTTCGGGCTTTTGGCATAGGTAATTTACAAACGTCCCAATTTCGTTAATTCGGTTAATTTATACTCTAAAACAATAATATTTTACATTCATAAATACAAAAAATAAGAAATAACAACAATCACACATATTAGAAACGCTAGATCTCAGAGACAAAAACACATACAACAAGGAACCACAAACACAACATTTCGACAAAAAAACTTCTTATACTATGGTACTAAACTCTACAACAAAATCCCACTGTCCTTTACAACCATAATAAATTTAAAAATCAAATTAAACACTTGATACGTTACAAAGGTAGATCTGAAATAGAAAATATATTAACACCAAATACAGACTTACACCGAAACCACTCAACTGCACTTAAAACACCTCACCCAACAATTATTTTTATTTTTTTCATCAATTTAATATAATGTAATGTAATATTGTGTAAAAGAAATCCTCAGCATGGGAAATCCTAGTGAGGATATCATTATTTGTTATTTCGTTATGAAAAAAAGAAGATAATATAACGTTATTACTATTGTTACATTATATAATAGCATTATTTTGCCACAAATGACTTATTAATAATGTATAAAGTAAATAATTCTGATAATATTTAATTTTTCGATACCGATATTTTAAAAAAAATGTCAGTTCTTGAAGAGAAGATGCCTTATCCCAAAAAACTCTTTTACCAGGGCGATCACGATACTCTGACGTGTAAAAGCCCTTTTTATTTTAAAATGTGTGTTTTACTAGAATAAGAACAATATATCAAAAGCATATTATTCATTCAAAATGATAACACACACGACGTATTTAATGCGACGTTTTACGATCGTTCTTTTGAGCCCAGATCACACGGAGCTATTTCGTCTCTGTTATTTGAATAGTAGTGACGAAATTGTTTCATGTGACAAGGCATTCGCTGCGAGTAACTCAATTGGCAGCTTTTAAACAGATTCGATTAGAATATGTTAAATTAGATTAGAATGTGTTCGATTTTGGCATTCACGTGATCTAGTTTGGTCACATGACCTCTTCGCCTCTATGCGGAGTCACTATCGCCTCGTCTGGTATCTCAAACCGCTAGTCGCTAGTTATTGAATGTTTTTGGTTTGTTTCATGTATTTTTCTTCCTACCTTCACAATTTCAGTTGCTCTGTGTGACTATCTACTAGCGGATACAAGAAGTTGCGATTATTCGCCGCGGCAACGTAGCAACAACGAAATGAATAAAGTGTCACCACTGACCGTGGTCGACGTGTTTCTATGTTTACAACAAGTTTGTCAAAAAATCTAGTAAAACAACAGTGATACAAGTTAAAGTGTTCAAATCTGTTAAAAAGACGAGTGCGCATCAAATGAGTATATTTATTTTTGTTTTAAAGAAAACAATTCACATACCGCGCCACACGACAATATTCACATACAAATTTTGAACGCTCCCGTGTATATTACTATTATTACGAATTCCGAATATTCGCGTTTGCTAATAATAATTACGAAATTCTGGAATTACTCGGATACTGTGATAATGAATATTGTAACTTTGTAACTCATGTTTTTGTGTTTGAAAGTAAGCGAGTGTTGCTTTTCGATCTAAGATTGAGTTATATCTAGTTCTAGTTCTCGGGTGAAATAAAAAATAAACAAAGGTAAACACTTTAAATACACAATATTTTGTGTGCAGTGTGTAAAAAATATTTACTTAAAATAACAATATATATACAGGGTCTGTCGCAAAAGTATTGAGAAAAAAATCCTGACTGCGCTAGAAGGGGTAGCGGGATGCGTCGAGTGGTGGGGATGGTAGGGGGGAGTCGCAGCTACCAAACGCGCTACCAAATCAGTCCTCTCCGAGCAACGGTAGAGCTAGCACAGTTATTCTCGCAAAGTGTGTTTTGTCGTCGCGTCGGAAATCAAGATGCAACTTTTGCCGGAGCAGCGGGCAGCCATCAAATTCTCCGTTCGACTGAAAAAAAAACCGGTTTCGAGACCCTGGCCATGATTCGGGAAGCCTTCAGAGATGAAGCCATGTCACAGGCAAGGGTTTACGAGTGGCAGAAACAATTTCAAAACGGACGGGAATCAATTGAAGACAATGTGCGCGTTGGACAACCGTCAACTTCCAAAACTGATGACAACGTCACGAAAGTGAGGGAAGTGTTACAGTCTTAGTGTCCGTTCTTAAACGGTTGCTCGAAAGGATTCGCTGCGTTCGAATGGAGATCGCCAACACCTGGATTTTGTATCACGCTGCCCCCTCACACTCAGCTCTCGTCGTCCAGGAGTTCCTCAACATTGCCATTGAGTGACATTGCCGCAACCGCCGTACAATCCCGACTACTTTTAGTTTTTGCACCACCGGACTTCTTTTTGTTCCTCCGCATCAAGCGAAGACTAAAGGGACGCCATTTGGTTGGATGGGGTGAAAATCGCTTCGATGCAGTGCTTTAAGGGGGTTCCGTCTTCCGCCTTCCAGGGTGCCTTTTAAGAGTGGAAGAAACGCTACCAAAAGTGTATTGACGCCTAAGGGGCGTATTTTGAAGAATATTAATTGTATGTTTATTGGCAATAAATTGTCCGAAAAAAAAAATTCTCGATGCTTTTGTGACAGACCCCATACATATCTGTGATATTTAAAAGTAGACAAAAATTGAGGGCGCTGTGAACGTTCAAAACATTTTAAATGGCAACACAAATATTTCTCATGGGCACAATGGTCCAAGTGAATATTTTTTTATTATTTAACTTAAAATAATACCACAAAGTGAATTTACAGTTATTGATTATAAATTAATATTTTTACTTTATACCAACGGTGTTCAAAAATGTAAACAGAAAGATGGAATGCGGAAAAGATTAAATAAATTCGTAAATGGTAGTAATTTAAAAAATATTTATTAAAAAAAAAAAATTCTTAAGAGAAAGTGTAAGTGTGAGTGCACTAATTAAGGGAGTCCCACCGGAAGGGTCCAGGGGGAATTTATTTAGCTGGAACTTGGAACAAATACTCTAAAGATGAGAAGGACTACAGGATTTAATTACGCGGTATACATGGCAACCTACAGCCAATATGGGAATGTGGGGTAGATAGGACTAAAGGAATAGATTGACCGTTGGTTTTAATTTCTTGCTTCCTGCTTCTTCAAGTTTCTGAAGTTCCTAGTTTCTCACATTTATGTTTTGGATTTTCTTCTTGCCGCTCTTTGCTTTTCATTTCCAGTTTCCTGATGTTTCATGCTACTTGCGTCCCCTTTCCGGCTTCCAACTTTAAAAAAAACATCGATCAAAATTATATTTAAAAAAACAACAAAATTTGATTTGAGTCGTTTTTCTTTGGGATGTTTTTGTTTAGAATAAACTGTCAATTTCAAACGTGAAGTATGACCTCAAATTTGAATGTACATTGCTATAATTTTTTGAAAATCAGCACAAATACAAAAAAAAAAAACAATTAAAAAATATATTTTTTAAATATGTACGAAATTGACAAATTTTTTGAACAGACCATAAAAACTAGGCAGTAATTTCAGTAGTACATTTGTAAACGTCTTCATAGTTAGACAGTAGTTTCCTTGCTTTAAATTCAGTAGAACAGCACCGGAATACACAGTAAATAGCTTCCCTCGTTCCACTGTTTATTCGGTGATTCGATGTCTGGTGAGAACAAGTAAATAGTCTCTTTGGCGTGTATTGTGTGTATGGTAGTCACGGGATCACTGAAATTTGTCATACAGATAAGTAGGAACCTTTTTTTTTATCAAATTGTACATTTGACACGTTTGACGTAAATTCCTTACGCTCGACATACGAGTACTTAGTATTATATGCCGATAGAGGTAAGGAAGCTAAGCTCGCGTCTTGAGACATTATAGCAGTATTGGACGCATGCATTTATACTTATACCTATACACACATACACAAATAGAAAATATTATATGCATGGGGTATATCAAGATGTACCTGGCGATTCCGGAGCTTATTTATAATAAAAAATTTAGATGTTATTTTGCTGTCAAAATAACATCTAAATTTAAAGTATCGTATCCCGTAATAGTTCAACTGTAATTTCACAGAAACCACCAAACATACTCGCAGGTTGGATTAGGTTAGGTTAGGTTCACAAACTCATGATTGTGGGTATTTTGCTTTAATTCCTTTTTGAGTGCAAAAACCATAATTTAATTTAATATAAATTTGTCATGTGACTTTCTCGCCCTCATTTAAAAATTTTATTAGAAAAGATTTTTGTTGGCTCTAACACGTTCCGACATCTTATCTTTTTTGCTTTATTACACCAATTAAATTGAAGTTTACATATTTAACAAGCTTTCTGACATTAATTTATAAATAATCCCATTTAATATTCTCGATAACAAAATATCAGAATTCAATCACACTAATCAAACACAAATGATTAATTATTCATTATAAGCTTGCCTCGTAATAATTCGGAGAAGTCTAATACTTCCAAAACTCAAAAGTTCAAAACATTCATAAAATAATTGCAAGAATCGTTACTGAGCAAAGAAATCACACGAACCTGTGAAGAAAAAATCACTAGGTTGGCCATTGTGCCTTTTCAAAATTTATTTCTTTTTTTAAAATAACTAACTAACTAACTAACTAACTAACCATCACGCCGTTTCCCCGCAGGGGTAGGCAGAGAGGACGGACCGCCAAACAACTCGATCTTGGCATACACTTCTTGCTTCATTCACATTCATACAACGCTCATACATTCTCTTCTGTTATTCCGACTTCTGACATGGCCCGACTCGAGTATTTGATTCACTTGATCGTGCCATGTCTTCCCCGGGCTTCTTCCATTCACATTCGGTCATATATTCTCCTTACACTCCTTCTTCGTTCATTCGCTCTACATGCCCAAACCATCTAAGCGTCCCTTTCTTAATCTTGCTCACTACGCTTACATCAGCCTTGCATTCTTTACGAATCTCAACATTTTTCACTCGATCATACATGGTTTTACCACACATTCGTCTCAGAGATCTCATTTCTACAGCATTCAGTCTACTTTCATCCTTCCTCTGCCAGTTCCATGCCTCACTGCCATACATCAAGGTTGGTATCAGCACTCCATTGTGGACTGCTAGCTTCGCTTCCATGGACAACTTTTTGTTTGCGCCAACCGCGTTCAGTCCTTCCGTTAATGGAGTTTCCTGCATTCACCCTTCTTTCAATATCCCTATCAGTCTTTTCCATCTCTCGTAAACATACTTCCCAAATACAAACTCATCAACCTGCTCCAAGTATTCATCATTCACAACTATATTGCACACTGTTTTCGTACTCTCTCTTTCAAACACCATGACTTTGGACTTATTACATTCATTATTTGCTCATTCTTCATACATACTTCGTTCATCCTAGATACGAGGGACTTAGATCTTCCATACTGTTAGCAATCAGCACCGCATCATCAGCATACAACAGACAACATACTTGCAGACTACTCATTCTCGCGCCCAGGCCCACCTCTTTCAATTCTTGCATACAATTATCCATGTATAGATTGAATAACCACGGTGACATTACGCAGCCTTGCTTAACACCTTTTGTGATGTCAAACCACCCCGTAAAATCACCGTTTGCCCTAACACATGCAACGCTCCCCTCGTACAGCGATGCGATTGCCTGTATAAGATTTGTATTCACACCATACTTAGACAACACCTTCCATAACTTTTTTCTAATAATCTTAATCTTAATCAAATTAATTAATGTTATCATGAAGTTCTCCAAATATTTATTTTCTTATTTTTTTTTATTGTACAGTTTTAAAATGGCTTTGAACGCCGAACTGTCTCACAATTAAATAAAATCTAAAAAACTATCACAACTTAGTAATGAGATTATTCAATCAGATTTACTTGAAATAAAATAAAAATCTACTACTCCAGAAAGACTGCAGCAACTTAAAAAAATAAATTTTCGATTTCCTTTCTGAGAGTCATAGATTAGTACCATAAGTTAGGAAATGTATTCTAAATGACAATATGATCAAAATAAATACAATAACAATTAATACATTCCAATACCTATTTGTTAGTCTATCTTTTTCTTCAACCCTTTCTGGCCTCCCATATTGATAGATCATAATGACACATATCTCCCTGCAGGCTGCAACCCACGTAGATATCGTAGACATAAGCTTCTCCATTTCCGAGAAACTGGTAGAGTAGACATTCTTCAACAATGTGGTAATTTGAATTTGTTAACATTAACTTATTGCGGAGTCTTTAAGTTCCTATTTGTGCATCAACGGTTGCTACTATCGGATGTGGTTTAATCTTGTTCACGCTTTTCAAAGGAGCTTTCCAAGAGAATCCTGAAAACTTAATAGTTTGATCCACAGTAAATTTGTGACCTACTTTTTATGTAGGAAGTTTATGACTGGGTCACCGGCAGGGTTCAAAGGAGTGTTCCGACTGAAGCAGACTGGTACCGTCTATTACAGAGGCTAAATATACTGGGGCTAGGCCTGTTAAGGGCTAATTTGTGAACCGGGAGTTCAAGGAATTTTTCATGTCATACCATAGTGGAAGCTTGCAATTTAGCAACTTTTGAAGTACCTCGAGAGTTGCTGTCTTCCTTCTTTCAGTGGATGGGGCGGTATATGAGTAAGCGAAATTGACGAAATCACCCCTTTTCAAGTGCGAGAAATTAAAAATTATTTCAAACTGAGCTCATTTAGTACACTATTAAAACGCGGAGGGCTTTTCTGTGCATTATATTCCAGTGGATGTTCACCACCGAGCCTCTGAATATTTAAATGCTCCAGTTAATTAAAGTTGGAATCATCGGAGTTAGTTTAATAAAGCGAAACCCTGCGGACTAGGAAAATCGTTAAGTGAATTGCCCGCTTCATCATATCCAAGTTACATAGAGGAAAGACCACTGGAGAGGGTTTCCGGAAGGTGGCAGGGGGAAGGGTGTTCTGTGCAGAAAGAGAGAAGTGCAGATTGCATCATAAGATAACACAATATCGTAGGAGCCCGCATTTGGGAAGTTAATATAATTTAATGAAATTTTCATTAATAAATAGATTTATGTACAATGTGTTGGCGGAGGAACAACGAAAATATACTAAATGCTTAGAAATGAGTTTCCTGAGGCGTAAGTTTGAACGAATGGTATAAATACTCACATGAGAAAATCGGAAAATTTCAAGGCCGTCTAACATGTTAAGAATAACTATTCAGAATCTTAGAGATATAGCAAATGCAGTAAAGATCAGCGTTCAAAATATGGGCAACCTAACTGAGGCCCGTTGGAATCTTATATATAACACGGGCTTCAGTCGAATACAAGCGTTTGCCGGGTGTGGATTTCCAATGATAACTTCAAAATGACTAAATGACTGGACATCTCGTTTTGTAAAAGGTAGAAAAACCAAAGGTGTAACATTTCGTCTATTTTGCCATATTCAATATTCGTGTTAAAAAAACTTGAACACTTGAAGTTGGCACGCCGGTTAGGCAAATGCTCTGTGCCACGGCGCCGCGGTAAGC
Organism: Halesus radiatus; assembly: GCA_022606495.2. Taxonomy (NCBI): domain Eukaryota; kingdom Metazoa; phylum Arthropoda; class Insecta; order Trichoptera; family Limnephilidae; genus Halesus; species Halesus radiatus. The sequence continues at coordinate 76,476 of JAHDVE020009031.1, forward strand.
CGTGCTGCGACTCCGTTCGTTGAGTTCGTTCGTGGCCGGAATGATTCGGGCAACATCGACAGCCGCTTCACCCACCTTCATATTTCTCCCGCGGGAACAATATTTTACAGTGATTTTGCACGGCATGTATATTCTATTTATATACTTTGATGTTCAGAATACATGAATTGTTATTATGACGTTAATAATGATATCTGAAATACCAGAATTTTCTCAACCGTTCTTTACCTTTCTTTCTTCCACCTCTATTCTCCGATATAACAACCACATTCAGATTAATCCCACTGGCTCCGGGCAGTGGGTCTTGTGCGGTCACATGAAAGCAGGTGTTTCATCTTTTATCATCAAATGCGCCCTTTAGCCCGTGGGTACTACCGGGGAGCAAGGGGCAGCTGAGGTCACAGGCAACGATTAAATGCGGTGTTTATTGTGGTGCCTCCTGAAACTGTTTTAATATGTGAGCGACTTTCGGGCAAAATGAGCAATTCAGACCGAATTTCAGACAACTTTCAGCAAATTTTCATCTGCTCAAAGAACTTGGGATTGTGCTGTATTTTAGGTTTTAAAAAAGAGTTAATTTACTAATGCTTGCGAGAATAGAGAAGTAATTATAATGCGACTTTGACCTGTTTATTTTAAAAGGTATAGAATCTTCTTTTGATTTAATTCATAAAATTATTTATCTTTTAATGAAAATACCGCGCACGTGTGCGCACTGATCCCTGCTAACCGAAGCCACTGAAACTATGGCATCCCGAACTGGGATATGTTGTGAGGCTGAAGAGTATGAGGAGGGGAAGGAGGTGGGTAGAGGAAGGTAGGAAAGTACTCGGCTCTTCAGATCTTATCACCAAACATGACTAAAGCTATTTCAAGTTAGATTTCAAGTCTGAATATGAATTAGTCCATTACATAAAAATAAAAATAAATGTTGAACACGTCGGGATTCAATCTGCGATATTCCGATTCGCATTCTAAAACCTAAACCCTCGATGACGGCGGCTGTCAACACAGATACTTTGAATTCTCTTTACAGGAGGTGCCATGCTCCCCCTTTTTGGCATGTCTCCCAGCTGTGTAATACTTTGCACCAGTGCTGAACACATTATGTTGATTGAATGAATATTTTATTCTCAGTAGTTATCATTAGACATTGATTACATTTTCAGTATTAGATTCACAGTTTCCTTTGAATTTTTTATTATCCTTTCGGTCCACGTGTTTTCACAAGATTTTCACGATCGTGTGCAATCGTTTTTTCATCCACAGGTGTATAACGCGCCCATAAATTTATATTATATTATCAATTCATAATATTAATAATTCACGATTAAAACAACAGTTCTCTGTAGTATTTTTGCCCATCAATCGTTTACAGGAAATGCAAAAAAACTTGTTATGCATATGTGATGTTGAGTTTTTTTTCAAATATCCGCCCAGCAGTGACCGGAAGTAGCGAGGTAGCGAGTCAGTGACCTGCCTGAGCCACTTCCGTCCTCCATATTTGTATTCGGGAGCGGGGTACGTCATGTGGATGGAATAAAATCAAGTCTTGTTCTTTTTAAAATGTTTCTACAGGACATCTTACATTAGACGATTACGCCTTTTTAAAGGAATGAAATTAAATATTACCTATTCTCATTTTTATGTAAGAATAATATTGTTTTATCTGATTTGTCGATAAGATAAAACATATACTTATTTCTTAAAGCTTTTTCACAAATAACTAATAAATTGATTGATAGTTTAAAATACTAAAAAATCGTTCTAAAAGAGCTTTTTTTTCTAAGCTTTTAAAGCTTAATCAGAAATGTTAAAAAAGCATTTTGACTTTATTCGAATTATTTGTATAGTAAAAACTCGTTAAATAAAGTTTATAGGAACCAAGCTTGGTTATAACGAAGCAAAAGGGCTGATTTTATTTTATGTTTACTTTTTAAAAGAAGTATGGAAATGTGTGTTGTTTTTTTTTAAATCCAGCATTTGAAGATCGTTGCGAGGTCCTTGTTAAATTTAATACATTTCAATACGCGAATTATAACCAATGAACGTTTTCAGCGGTTTTAATAAAGATAATCACTGTAACTCTTTATCCTAATTACACATTTGTCAAATAAATAAATAAATAGTTCTGCAAACCTTAATTGGTTATCTATTATGAAAGTTTATTAAAATTTTTATCGATTGACATTAATATTGTAAAACATGTAAAGGGTTATAAGGATTACGTAATTAAGTTGCACTAAAATCTCTGCGGGATACAAACATTATCTGCGTGAAAGGAATTCTGACGTCGAGAGATCGCAATATCCTCCATTCAACGATACCTTTACATGTTTAATGATGACTTAAGAATAAATATTTTACAGGGTTTCCTAAGGTATTCTGTGTATTCAATCCTTTTGCCCTGGCCGTACCTCTCCCAGGCTATACGTGTACGTTTTCCTAGGAGGACAAACAATAGCCCGCAACGAGTAATTGTGCCTTTTGTGATACGAAGCGGTCAGTCAACAAGCCTTACCTACAAATAGCGCAGTACTAAACTTCCCTGCCTTAAATCGTCCGCATAATTCAAACTAACCCCGACCGTTTCAACACATTCTTTAAAAAATATTTATCAATTCTTCAATCAATGGAATTTCATTTACCATTGCTTAAAACCTTTTTGCGAGTTGTCCTGTGACTTGGAAGGGTAGTAACGAAACTGGGATCAAGCTTTATGCAGTCTGTTGTCTGTCGCATTATCCGATGACTCTTCCAACAATCTATTAATACATATAAATCTAGCTCGAACAACGAATAAGAAACAATTTTTTTTTTCGATTTGAATGGAAGAAAAACGATGTTTCAAATATTAAATCTGTTGCTCGGTGGTGTCGGGCTTATTTTATTACAGCTTTGTCGCAGACTGTCAAATTCTGTTTCTATAATATGTGGAATAAATTGTAAGAAAAACGTGTTTTAATATTTAGTTTAATTTTTTTTTGAATGGTGATGAATTTAAATTTATTTATTCCCGATCCTTTTTTCTTCAGAAGCAATATAGTACATGTATTACAAATGATATAGTAGGTACATTAAAATTTACACAGTTAAGGTACCTATTGCGCATGTCCATACAATATCTTAATAATTTTGTCTGTGATAAGAATGTTTCTCAACTAATGAGTCAACTAAGTTATGAAATTGTGAATTCTTGCTTGTCATTAGGATACCATAATTGATTTGAGAGTGAAAGTAACTATTTCCAAATAAAGGAACATTCATTTGAATATTTTATTTCATTCCAAATGTTTATTTTTCAAAATATATCATAAAGTTCTTAGGTAGGTACCTATTCGTGTTTTTTATTTTCTACCCAAATAACCCTCTTCTTTTGAATATGCAATCTGTAGTTAACCAGAGTTTTATATCTGTGGGTTAATCTAAATAAAACATGACGGGTTCAATGTTTTTCATATTAATTTTAAAATGTTATAGCAACAGTTTTACATATTGGATTTCACTCAAACCACTTTCTAAACCCTCCCGTCATTAATAAAAACAAACTGTGCTATTTTCAGCAAAACCGGTTCAGTGACTTTCGAGAACATTGAGGACAAACAATATTACATTGATTTATTTACACATATATATATATATATATATAGAAGATTATGTGTAGTTTTAAATTGATTCTTACCATTTCTTCAATATAACTAAAATTACTTTGTGGTGTACATCACTGTTTAATATACAAATATCAAGATGTTTTCTTTAATTATTTTTTTTGATATAATGTATATCCTGATGAGGGAAGGTTCGCTTCAGAAACAAAATAATTATTAATTTATACCGCGCTAAAAAAAATATAAGTTTATTTTGAATATTAGTAGAAAATAACAAAAAAAAATGTGCAGTAATTTTTCGTAGTTGGTAATTAATATGTTGTGATCGCGCTAGTAATTTGCGAGTTCTTTTCTGCATTAGTATTGTTGAACTCTCTATTTTATTATTTAGCAGGCTATGTAGAAATAATAGATCTGAAAATGTACTTCTTATTTTCTAAAGTTAACATGTTATTGGTAGTTTTGAAGTATTTATTTAAAAAAAACATATTTTTTGTTTTTTTTTTATTTTGAAACACACATTATTAAACCATTAAATCTATAAAGGTTCGACTGCCCAACTGAGAACAAATCCCGTTTTAGGGCAGTCAAATTGGCATGTCATATTATATCAAACAGAATGGAAAAGCTAGTGTTGACACATTATGGCAATACGGTACATCCAGAAAAAAAGTGTAATTATCAAGTATTAAGAATAGTACAGAATTTTTTTTTTAAATTATATTTCGTTCAGCAGGTACAGAAAACAACTTTAGTAAATTCTTTACCACCACATGTTTTTGCCTTTTCCATTCCTTGGTTAGGGCTTTCAATCCAGTTAAGATGCCCTCCCAAAGAGCACAAACAATGCAACTTGTACAATACAATTTGTGGCGTAAATGTTTAAAAAAAATATTTAATCCATCTCACTATGTAGCCTTTATTTGATCCAATATTCAAAGCCATTCGTGCGAATCGAAAAGCTCAGGTTACGACTTCTCAAAATCTCCTAATTAATATTTCGGATAGTATGAACACACCGAAGTTCTTGTTTTCCATACTTCGTAGAATTTTCAATGCGATATTGCCTCAGCTAGGATGTTTTAAAATGTATGACCTATTTTCCTAATAAATTATACTTAAGGAAATGTAACAAGTTAAGTTCTCATTAATAGTCACATTACAAAAGGTTAATTTTATGTACTAAAGTAAACTTAATTAGCATACCTGATTGAAACAGTACAGCTGTACAAGATTGGCCCCTGTCGCACCGATAATTACCAAGCTTCAATTAGTCAGGTTTCAAGGTAACACGATTTCCGCAGAACCAGTCACTGTCGACAGCTGTTTAGGTATAATGTCAAGCTGTTTTTAAATTTATTTATAAGTAGTTGATATGTACCCGGCCATGCACGGGATTTTTTTTTGGAATAAAGCTATGAAGTTGTGAATTCTTGCTTGTCGTTTGTGTGTCATAATTGATTTGACAGCGAAAGTAATGCCCTGTGACGACTATTACTATCTCTAATCAAAGAAATAAGTACACAATCATTTGAATTTTATTTAATTCTAAACATTTATTTTTTCTATAGGTATCTAAATAATATAGGTCTTAACTAGGTACCTACTTGTGTATTCCATTTTAAAAATATTTTACCCAACAAACTTTTATATGATCTGTAATCTGTGGCTAATGTCACAGTACCGAATTTCTCGGGCCACAGTCACAGGCCACAGTCACAGGCCACAGAACCTCGGGCCACAGTCACAGGCCACAGTCACAGGCCACAGAACCTCGTTCCGTAACGTAAGCACATTTGTATTGGCAATCTTAGTAAAGTTCACCAATAGATCTAATATTTAAAATATCCCCGACTAGCTCTTCTCAGGGTAGAGGGATGTATACGATAATGTAATACACCCGTCTTTTAGTGTGTTGTCAGTTCGTTGATAGGCGATTCTCGAAATTACCGCCTAGTTATCATCAATAAAAACAAATACATATAAATAGATACATATAAACAGGAATAGGGAATTCAAAATAAAAACAACTCTCTTTTGCTATATACCTGGTAGGCAGGCGTATATTTATAGCGGAGTTTAAAGGCTCTAGGAAAAGCTTTAACCTTTCTGTGAACGACTGCAGGTTATTAAAAGATAGACAGAATGTGAATGAGTTTAAATGATTTCAGTTTTATCTACAAGCAAAAGGCAAATGAATAACTAAGTAAATTGGAACGGAACCCTTGATGGAAGCAGGTAGGCAGCGGACAGCTCGAAGCAGTGCACAGGTCGGATCTCTACACAAGAATGAATCCTCCACTGTCCCTGTGGTCGCTTCCCCCCTCCCTCCCTTTACCAAAGGAAGCGGAGAAATACTTATCATAGACAACTAATGTTTATTTATGGTTAATTCCTGGTCCGCGGTTTATCAATTTTAGTTTGTTAGGGACTCGCTTCATAACACTTCCCCGTCAACGCAAATAAAAACCCTCCCCTCGTAATGTAGGTTTTTAGGATAATAACCCCCTTAAAGTGAAACCCCGATTAACTATAGGCAAAAGAAAAGTCGTCCACATAGAGATTCAGCATTAAAAACCTAGGCCGCAAAGGTACATGTTTTACATAGTGAAATACAGTGTTCATTATTCTAAAATAGGTCGGAGTGATCGGGCATCCTTGGCGCCTCGAACGTCTATGTCTGCATCTCTCCATGCAAAGATTGAAGCCGTTTTCCCATCCTGGAGATTGGAGCTAGGATCACAACCCTCAGCCAGGATGAAAAGACTCAAGATGAAGCAACAACATGAAAGCAAAATAATATAAATATTAGAAATATACAATTAATGGGCATTCGTGGGATTGAGAAGCGAAACGATACTAAGATGAATTAACTTTACCTACTTATGCAGGCTAATGAAAAAGAATAATAAATTTTATATAGAGAGAGGTGGTTTCACAGAGGGCGAGCGAAATTATTTGAAGTATCACTATTTGCAAAAGAGAATTAGTTTTATAGAATTATATATATATATATGTTATAGGGATGGAATTGAAAGGCACTCAAGGGTAATTATCTCGTCGTGATTCTGTAATTGACCACGACACCCTGGCGTCTTTAGATATGCATATGATATATATATATATATGTTTATGTTATAAGATTGTAATGTACGAATATCTTATGAAAGACACGCAAGGGTAATTATCTCGTCGTGATTCTGTAACTGACCACAACACCCTGGCGTCTTTAGATATGCATATGATATATATATATATTTATGTTATAAGATTGCAATGCGCGAATATCCTTTGAAAGACACTCAAGGGTAATATTTTTAATTCTATCGTAATTCTGTTCGATAAAAATAAACCCCCGGCCCGCGGTGGGCACTGACTTTAGATATCGGTTGCATGAATACATATTATATGGTCAACTGCCTAGTGTCAGAATATGTACTTAACCATCGAGCCGGATGTCAATTATCAAGACATACTTCCGACCCTACGTCAGAATCCCTTAGTTATAATAATAAGTTAATAAGAATGCAACGATATAGTTGCTGACGAATATTCGTAGAAAGACATCAAGGAAAATGGATTCATCGTGAACCTGTCCGGTCCTAGAGATATCCTGGATCATCGAGCCGACATAAATTCCAGCTTTTTACCTCTTCCACCAGCCCAGAATCCCGATAGAATCCTTCCCTGGCCGTTGGCACTGTCTTTAGCTATATTAGAGAGGAAATATTCATTTTTATTTTATTTTATCATTATTATTAAGGTAATATATGTGTATTTATTTATCCCACGTTGGGTTATCGTAAAGTAAAAAATAATTAACGGTTAATTATTCGTCATAACCGATCATTATCACTCCTTCAGAATGATGTTATTGGGCGCCATCTTGTATTTTATATTCCGGTCTACAAGAAAACCTTATTAGTTGTTGTAGCTATAAATTCATTTAAAGAGAAATCGGAGATTGAAAAAATGGTAATCAATCCAAGCTCTGAAATGTATTATTTTTAAGCCACCCGGTTAATTACTCCGAATGGCTATTATGTAAGAATGTACACATCACTATTTTTCCAGGCGTCCCCTTGAAATGGTAAAGGTACTTTACGGTTTTTTACACATGTGGGAAGGAGGAAAAAGGAAAGCGCTATGAGTGGGAAAAGGAACAAGAGATCAGAGGATGGAAGAAGAAGCTTCCCTTATTCGTTGCTAGTCACTTTTCGTTCAAAGGTATTTTTAAAAACAATATTCTTTATAAAAAGATTAAGTATTAATATTTTATCCATCCGATCAGTCAGTAATAACTGTTTAAAAAAAATCGTATTCTCCCGTACACACCGTATTCTTCTGTACACAGAACAGCGTGTTTTAAAAAAAGGGAAAACTTTATAATAACCTACTAAATTCCATAAAGGAAGTCTCAAGTCTTGGCACTTTCCGTAAAACATGTGCTATATACATAAAGAAAAATTTTTCTAGATGTATGAAAATTTGCTTACATCTAAATAAAGCTACAAAAACAAATAAACAAAACAAACGAAACCGGTCTGCTGGTTTTAGGTGAAATTTTTTTTTTTTTTTGACCGCCATAAACAGACGTCAGCATATCATTGATAACTCCCCAATAAATATTTCAGGAAGTGACATTACTCCGCAGACGTGTGTTAAATTACTCGGTGTCCATCTGGATGCAGACTTTTCCTTTAAAGGTCGTGTAAACAGAACTGTACGTACAGGGTTCTTTCAATTGAGGCGAATAAAGGCAGTACGGATAAACCTGCCAACAGAAACAACTAAACTACTCATCAATTCGTATGTTGTGTCACGTCTAGATTACTGCAACGGAATATATGCGAGTCTGCCCAAATAGCAAATTAAGAAATTGAAATCAGTATTCGACATTGCAGCAAGATTTATCTAATCACCGGCGTATCTAAATATTCTCATATGTCAGAGAATCTCTAAAATTTCCACTGGTTCAAATGTCCTGAAAGAGTCCAGTTCAAGCTCTGCTGGATGGTATTTAAGTCACTTAACGGAATGGCTCCGGTTTACTTATTAGAACTGCGTTTTTCTGAAAATACCAACTAACGGCAGTCCACCCTCAGGTCAGCAGCGTTATCAGCTATCGGCAGGCTGAAGGAATCAAAGCGCGCACCTAAAAATACTAAGTTCGGTGATCGTGCTTTTGCAGTGTCAGGACCTAAAGTCCGGAATGAACCGCTCTTGACTTAAAAATTATCAAAGACTCAACAGAATTCGGAACTAAACCTAAATCGCATCTTTTCAGACAATCGTATCCCTAAATTGAAGAAATTCACCTGTAAATTGCTTAGCTAAGCTAGCCAGTTAATACTTACTTAAAATCATTAACTAAGTAAAAATAAAAATTCACGCATCTGTGCGCAAACACGTCCACTATAAATAACCAAAGTGTACAAAATGCTAATATTTATTAAAAACTTCTTACGATTTTTAAGGTAGTTTTATAGATATTTTCGAGTCCTAAAATTCATTTTATGAATTCTTTCCGGTCCTAAAAATTATAAGTATTTTCATAAATACCAACTCCTTTTGTGCCACCAATCTTCTAATAAATGTAACATCAATAGAATAGGAGCGACAAATAACCACGTAAAACTACCATTTCTATAAATAAAATTTCTAATAAAACTGTCTTCATCTGAAGCGACCTGCCAGGTAAGTATGTTCTTCTGTATCTGTTTGTACATAATTAGTTTAGAAATATTTGTACCGCGCGCTCGAGGTGATTTTTCACAAAAACGGCGCTATAAAAATCATCCAATTATTATTATTATTATAAGCTTTTGATCCAGTTTAATTCGATTCCGATATCGAATGATTACTGATATGATGATTTATATTGTTGTAAAATCATATTAATTTGACAATAATATTGTAGAATTTTTTCCGTTCGTTGAACTCAGTCACTTAGTCTTGACTTTAACTGCCTATGTAAGTCATCCGTACATTGGAATCTTGTTTTTTTTTTTTTTTTATATGAATACCTCACAAGAGTCCCAACTGCTCCCAACCGTCTGGAGCCAGTGAGACTATGGCATTCCCAATTGGGGAATGTTGTGAGGCTGAAGGTATTGGGGAGGGGAAGGAGAAGGGGAAGAGGAAGGTGGGGAATACCTGGCTATTCAGATCTGGTCACCAAACACGGCCAAAAGCCATTTCAAGCAACGTTTCAATTCTGAATGGTGGTCTTTCACCAGGCGATACTGAGAGTATCTTCCACTCTGGAACGTGCGCAAATATACCATATATTATTTTTAAATGAATTAATTGTGAAACAACACAAATTAATTAAATAAAATTACTTGCGCACGCCGGGATTTGAACCCGCGACCTTCGGATTCGTAGTCGAGAGCCTTACCCCTCGACCATGCAGGCCGTCGAATGTTTTATCGTATGTTTTCGAAGCTTATAACACTAAGTTCTATTTTTGGTAGTATTTTTACCACTAAATAAATGCAGCTAGAAGGAGCCTACGCCTCTGAAACGGAAGTTACTTCGCTGGGATTTGAACCCGCGGTCGTTTCTCCAATAATTAAATTTCATTTGAAGTAACATCTTCTCAGCATTCCGGGTTCGAAAATATTATGCCGTTATTTAAAATATTTAAGAAGCCCATTTGGAAATAATTTTCGAACCGAACCAAGCTATAATAAATATAAGCAACCAATGAAACTATACTCTGAGATTCGAACAAAAGTCACAAAATTGCTAGACATCTCTAGGTTTTCCCCAAAAAAACCCAAAGTGCATTTGGTAACGGATGACCGTTCGACGGATTAGAAGTAGGTCATAAAATACCCTTTTGCATTGTAGAATTCTATTGTTAAATTTCCTTTGTTGTCTTCTGGCATTCCGTTCAAAGTAATTAAGTAACTTTCATATTTTTATTATTTAAAAGCTTTTTCAGGATTATATTATTACTATGAAAACCCATAAAACTAGCTTAACTGAACGTATTGTCCGTGATTTTTCAGAATAACCCAAATGGTTGAAAGATATTTTTATCTGCCCGATTGTTATCGTTTATTTTTGCGACCATCTACCTACATTAAAATGACAGCTTAAAACATTATTTTACCAAGTCTTACTAAAAGGGCTCGCCTCGTTTATATAAAAATAGATCATATATATATTTTTGTTATACATGAAACATTTACTGGTTTTCTGCGGATGTACCTAATTTGACCATGTCCTTGATATGGTATTTACCCAAGAGCTTTCCCGCCTCATCTGCCAGCACATATACGACATCCGAAACCTTTTTAACTACCTTTGTTTTTATAAAACGCGGGGCAAGTTTGGCTGAGAAGTAAGCCGCCGAATTGGACTGCGCAAAGTTTTTCCTCCAGACTATATCGCCTACAGCATACGTCACGCATTTCTTTCTGAGATTATATCTTTCGGAGCTCTTTTGGTACGCAACAAACAAGGCATCGCCGACATCGCCGTAAACGGCGGACAGTTCTTCCAATCGGTTAGCATAGTCGTTCGCGGTTAAGATGGTTCTTGGGAACGGAGTGTCATGGAGGGAACCCATGACGGACTGTTCGTAGCCGTGATCTAGGAAAAAAGGCGTGTAGCCAGTGGTTATATTTACCGAATTATTTAAAGCCGCCTGGATTTTATCCAGATGTTTACACCATGATCTTTGATTCTTTTCTACCAGTATTGCTAGAGCCGTACCAATAGTCTGGTTATATCTCTCGATAACATTGTTTCTTGGCGTATAAAAACTATTGTAGAATATGTCGGGCACACCGTAACTGCACAAAAAATCTTTAAATACCTTGGAAATGAATTGTTTACCATTGTCACATATAATGGACCTGGGCGTGCCGTGCGGTAAGAAAATTCGCGTTTCTAGAAGCTTTATTATAGCTTGGGCCGTGGCAATTTTTAATGGAAAGATCCAACAGAATTTGGTGAACGTATCCACAACACTCAGAATATGCATATATCCCGCGAAACTTTTTGGGAAAGGCCCTATTAGGTCGATCGACAATACTTGTAGGGGTCTGTCCACCCGTTTTTGGGTACTCATCTGTCCCAGAGGAGCAGACGTGCTATGCTTGTATGCTTTGCATATCTCGCACTTCGATACGTATTCGCGAACTTGGCGAAACAATCCCGGCCAATAATGTCTCAGATTAAGTTTTTTATATGTTCGATAAATTCCGGGGTGGATAGCCTTATCAGAGTCGTGATTCTCCACTATTAGAGCTCTTTGCCGTTCTGACGGTACTACGAGCTTCCGTGCTTCTAACCTCCGTAAGATGTGCCGTTTCCCTTAAGAATTTACGATCGTTCGGCCACCCAATCCACTCAAGGCCCGCTTCGCTCTGCCTCGGGATAGGGATATTTGAATGGCCGGAAACTAGTTTTTTGGATTGTTTAATTTTGGCGGTGGTTTAGAGAAATCAATCCCCATGGGGAGATTATATTCTATTTGTTTACGCGGCAACGGAGTGCCGTTCTTACTATTCCTATACAGGTCGCAAGTATTACGAAAATGCCCTGCTCGTTTGCAGTAATAGCACACGCGGCACGAGTTATTATCCCCGGAGGGCCCTGCCTGGCTTGATGAGGCAAGACTATTTAGGTAATTGGCTCCTGGTCTTTGTTCCCGGATCGGGCGCGCTATTGGCTTCTGGTACCGCTCGAAACTGGTGCACGCATGCTCTAGTTCCGTGGCCGAGCTATTCGGTTGAGATGATAGAACACTAGCATACTGAGGAAGTAGGCCATTTTTAAAAACCTCTACAAGTTCCTGTTCGGATATCGGATTTCTAGGTTACGATTTCTAAGCCGCGTATCGGTAAAAAAATCTTGAGCCGTTTTTCCGTGCATTTGTTTGGCGGTTAGGACCTCCATTCTACGCGCAAACTTTATGTGTCCCGGTTCGAACTTATTAATTAGAACGGCGGTAAGTTCCCTCCAGGACAAACTTTCCCGCGGCAAGGAAAGGAACCATTTCAGTGCCATCCCCGTGAGTAATTCGTTGAAGCATCTTGCCACGGTTTCGTATGTAATATTCCTAGATATACTTAATACTTCTACGTTATTAAGGAATGCCCTAACGTCCGTCGTACCGTCAAATTTCAGATGCCAGGAGGCGAAATTAGGTGTCGAATCTTTCCATACATATTTTATTTCTTCGGGTCGCTCGAAAAGTGTTGGTTGCTCTCGAATATGATGTTCCGGTTTATTTGATTTCACTCGACGTATGAAGGCTTTGTTGAAAGTTTTTGCTCGTTTCTGTAAAGAACTCAATTTTTGGCTTCCAGCCAGACCACGTTTTTCAATGCTTTTTTTAGTTGTTGACTGCTTAAAGAGTCAATGTTCGCTATTATGCCTACTTTGAAATTGATCAAGGCGTCCATTGTAAACAAGAGCTTGATTAAGCCGAACTATTTGAAACAATGCTGTTAACGATTTGTAGTTATGCCTAACGGAGAGGCAAAACCGTGTGGGCAGGTCTTAAAATTTCCGAGAAGTATTTCTAAAAATGAAAGCGTGGTTTTTCGATGTGTTATCGGTTATCAAATAATGTTTATTATTCAAAATACTTTCGAACGTATATTTATTGTCGTTTTAATATTTAATGAATCCGCTCCAATTTGACGTTGGTAGATTAAAACGAATGTACTTTCACACGTGTTTTCCGAGAACAAATTTTAGAACAAGCGTCAAAATTCAAAATGGCGGCGCTCGAATATCTGCTTGTAAATATTATTATTATTTTATTTTTATTTTTTATAAAAGCGAATTTATCTGTAGTTCTAACGCTTTTACTTGCGATCTTCGATTACACTCTTATATCAATGTTCGGAGGTAAGTACACTTTTCGAAAACGGAAATCCACAACGGTTAAATCTTTAAAATTAAGATTTTAATTTCGACTTAAAGGAATTCGTTTATTAATACCTGATATGAAAGCGATATTAACTGGTAACCGTCAATTCATTAACGACGCTGGTAGCTTGATTTTACACGTGTTTTATTTTACACACCCCCCGACGGAATTTAGATATTTAAAAATGGCCGCCGTTGCAAGAAGCGCTGCAGAAAGCACACAGTTTTTTTTTTTTTTTTTTTTCACGTGTTTTTGAAAAAACTTTCCAGAACGGAATTTCAATATTCAAAAATGGCTACGTTTGCAAGAAACGTTGCTAAAAATGGTTGAACGATTGTGTAGATTTATATCGATGCGATTTTTGACACGTGTCGTCGAACGGAATTTCAATATTCAAAAATGGCGGCGTTTGAGAGAGAAAAAGAAATCACTTTCTAAAAACACGCGGTTATTTCCAGAGTTACCTAGACACTTCACTGGGAGAAAATCACACAAAAAATATATATACAGGGTAATTTGAATATTTATGTTATAAATAAGCGGTCATTTAAAGAATCTAGCCCCACGTTATGGAAGCCACTGTCACAGTACAGAATTTCTCGGGCCACAGTCACAGGCCACAGTCACAGGCCACAGAACCTCGGGCCACAGTCACAGGCCACAGTCACAGGCCACAGAACCTCGTTCCGTAACGTAAGCACATTTGTATTGGCAATCTTAGTAAAGTTCACCAATAGATCTAATATTTAAAATATCCCCAAACTAGCTCTTCTCAGGGTAGAGGGATGTATACGAGAAGTAATACACCCGTCTTTTAGTCGTGTTGTCAGTTCGTTGATGGGCGATTCTCGAAATTACCGCTTAGTTATCATTAATAAAAACAAATACATATAAATAGATAGATAGATAAATAAATAGATACATATGAACGGGAATAGGGAATTCAAAATAAAAACAACTCTCTTTTGCTATATAAAATACCTGGTAGGCAGGCGTATATATTTATAGCGGAATTTAAAGGCTCTAGGAAAAGCTTTAACCTTTCTGTGAACGACTGCAGGTTATTAAAAGATAGAATGAATTTGAATGAGTTTAAATGATTTCAGTTTTATCTAAAAGCAAAAGGCAAATGAATAACTAAGTAAATTGGAACGGAACCCTTGATGGAAGCAGGTAGGCAGCGGACAGCTCGAAGCAGTGCACAGGTCGGATCTCCAGCCAAGAATGGTCTCCCCTGTCCTTTCAACTTCCTCCCTCGCCGTCGGCCTACCCCCTCCCTCTCCCAAAGGAAGCGGCCATAGACAACTCATGTTTATTTATCGTTAATTCCTGGTCCGCGGTTTTTCAATTTTAGTTTGTTAGG
>JAHDVE020009032.1:0-47076 GCA_022606495.2 Halesus radiatus
TCTCGTGGTTTTATGTTGCAACGAGTTTTATGAATCAAAATTATTGGATTATAATTCACTGTAATCAAACTCTCCACAAGTCGATAGATGTCGCTCCCTTAAGCTTTTCTAGCATGAAAGTTATGCATATAAAAAAAAATATTTTCCAGGGTTCTATTAAAAGAAAAGGATGATGGTTAGACCATTACAAAGGAGATTAAGAAACGAACCTGTTGTAGGAGAGAGAGATAACATATAAACCGGCTGATCGTTCTACTGTCGGTCCATTGGGCATGAAAACGAGCAGTATAAACGACTCGTTCTTACACTGATTATCAATCGTGTGTCCCAGTTATGCCTGATGATAATAATCATGGTGACCATGTGTTTTAAAATATTGATGCTGCGCTTGTTGTCAATCCATATACTTACAGTAGTAAAACTCATCAAGAGAGTTGATTCAATTAAACTGAATTCTTTTATTTTGATTATAAAAAAATAGACCGTTTTAATAAATAGCCTCCCATACAAATAAATTTTATTCAAGCCGTGCGATCCTTTGTTAGAATTCCATCAAAATTTAATACGATTCAGTCGCATAGAGCCAGAGATAAACTATACATCTAACTTAACCCATAAACCCGCTTATTATGAAATACATATTATTTGATAAATATCTTGGCTTCAGTTTTATCATTCCTAGAGTTTGTACGAAATTTCGTCCATTTCAGACTCCTTCAACTGAAGATAAGTGAAAATCTTACACAACGTATGGCTGCATTTATATCAAAAAGTTTATATGAAATGAATTTTTTAACGTTTTAATGATTTTCTTGCTGAATTGTCGTCAGAGTGTCATTTAAAAAATATGAAAAGAAAAAAAAAGCTATGTGAATAAGTTGTTACGTAACCGAATCCCATGATCCGGTTCGTAATTAAATTTACATATTAACATTGAAATATTATTAAAGATTACTAATAGATTCAACTATGCAATACCCTCCACTAGTTCAATCTCAGGGTGTATTTCGTGTTGTCAGTTCGTTTATGTATAATTTAAAAACCACCGCTTCAAGAATTTATAAATATATATGTACGAGTATATGGGTAAAATGCAAAAACATAAAATTCAATAAAACAATCGTCCTTTGCTATAAAAATACTTTTGAACTGGCCTGTAATTTAGAATGAAAGTTAACTGAATTTATAAAATTATGTAGTAGCAAAAGTAAATAATAAATTCGAACTATAAGAGGTACGATACCCAACAGACGTCAGTTCTGCAGACTTCTGGTGAGGAGGATCAACCGTTCTCGACGAGCACCCGAAACTGAAGAACCCCTCAATTCGCTCGCCCGAGCCGAGCCTGTCCCTCGGGCTCGTCAACCCCGCCCCTACCGAGCGTAACCATTCGTAAGGCACAAGATGCCAACAACTAGAAAAAAATGTTCTTGCTTTTAAATAATACCGGGGTTACTTGTTAAAATTTTTTGTCATGGATCTGTTTCATAACAAAGTGTATAATTTATTATTATGATAATGTATTAAAGTGTATGTTAGTATAACTTTCTCAAATTGCCTTAAATAGTAGATGATGACTTTCATAGCTGCAGAAAAGAAATCATCTTGAATCTTGAAATGCTCATTAGCTGTGTATGATTATAGTATCATTGTAACCTTTATAGAACAACTAGCAACCGTTTTTGAACGAGATTAACACTTGGTCTAATTGAAAAATATGGTATCTTTTCAGTTTTTTTTAATTTCCGTATATCAATTATGAAAATGAACGTAATTGCGTAGATATAAAAAAGTCCTAACAGGAAAACTGTGAAAATTCCATGGCGTCAGAGCTAACTATTCGCCTGCTTTTGATGCTTCAGATTTTCAAACAAATTGTTAACATTTTCCGCTTGATGGTTTAGCGGAGTTTAATCTAACTTATAAACTAAAAAAAAAGTATAAACTAGAATAGGAAAACTTTGAATAGACAATTTTATAATAATTCAGTTCTTGTTGTGTAAGACCCACTTTTCTAAGGTGAGGTTAGGGTGATTAGGGTGACTGCAGTGATTTTAGCCGACGACGCCATTATTTTACAATCTGTGGTAATGGGTAGTCTAGACAAATTGTTGACGCCACGCGGCCACGATGCGCGCTAGGCCGTAAAACTGTGCAATACCTACCCCCTTACCTATCCACTAGCACAGTACAGCAGGTACTAATGGCCAAATGATTGTCGACGGGAAATTACGTACACCGACTAACGCTTACCTGTGGGATAAAGGTGAATGAAAATCAATACGCTTAAGCCATTTATGTGAACACATAATTACGTTTTAGAGGGGTGAATTTGAAGTGTGAATATAGGATTAGTGAAGGATTATCGGAATGGAAGTATGCGAGAGGAACGACGGATGTGACACCACCCAACGATCGGTTTTATTATGCATCCGAAAGAGTTTTAGAGGCATATTCAAAGTAGTGTTTATTAAGTTGATATGCTTTAGCAAACAATGGTAGGTTCATGAACAAAAAAAACCGATTTAATATTTACAAAATATAAAATATGCTTAAGTGAAAAACTGTTATTAGTTCATTTTTTACATATATTTACCACACATAATAATAATTTTAAACAGTTGGTTTCAAAAAAAAATATTATAAAAAAATACCTACCTACTGTAAGAAAATTTATACATTCTATATTTTAAATATACCCTACTGATTAAAAAAAATGAACTTATATAAAGGAAAGCTTCAGTCGGGTTATGCCAAGAGTGGGAATAACAAAATGGTAAACAATTAGTTCAATCCGCTTTACAAGCTGCAATCATTAGTTGGGGATCCGCACATAAAACTAACCTTCTTCCAATACGAATCGTGCAAATACCAATTTTTAATTGAAAACCGTACTCAACTTAACACATTTACAACACCCAAAATTAAATACTTCATTTGCGCAACTCAATTATACTTACCAAGGAAGATCTTTTTTTAATCGACTAGGTACCGGAAGAAATTAAAAGCACTGCTGACAAAATCCAAGTATGGAGTTCTGTTAAAAAAATAATTTTAAGACATTCTGAACACAAACTACATATCAGTTTAATTTAACGACATTGTTAATTGTTCAAAAAACCATGTTTTTATGTTTGTTTCTACAATAATTCATATTTATTTTATTTTATTACATAAAACAGACAATATGTCCAAAACTTTCATACATGAATGTTACCTCATAATTGTACTTATTATTTTTTAACTTACGCATCATTTTATTTTAATACCCCTTTTATTCTCTCATCAGTCCAAATTATAATTTTTATATACCTTCTTGCTTTAATTTTATTTACAGAAATTCTTGATACTGGTCAGTGGCTGAGTTGGCATCGCGTCTGGGTCTCATCCAGGCATCGTTCAATCTCAATTCAATTCCTCGTCTCGCTAAGTCCTCCATCACGACCCAAGTAACATTTTTCGCTTATTGTGATGGTAGTAGGAGATGTTTTAATATTGTAAAGTTATTCTGGCATTTAAATTTATTAATTTATTTTAAAATTTATTTTTGTAAATTTATAAATGCCCAGGAGGGCTGTTTATTCCTTAAATATTTTTCATATCCCACTCTATATCATATACTTCATGTTATACTATGCAAAAGCCGTAAGGCGTTAACGATTAAAAAAAAATACTTTCATTACTTGTACACACATATTTTTTTTCTCATTAATTAATGATAATTTATCATAGTGATGTACACTCCTCTCTACACAAGCAAATGCTTCAAACAGAAGAGTAGTATAAATCCTGAAAATTTACACCAAAGTATTTTGTGAATCATTATGTGCGATAGATACTTTAAAAACATATAAAAGAAAACAAAAATGTATTCATGAAACAAGGCATGCGTGTGGAAGAAGCAACGAGTGTGTGCCGTGATAGAGTTGAATGGCCTTCCATTCTCTCAATTTACCCCTATGATATATACGTGCAGAGGTGATTCGTTTTATATTTTTAGAATCGTTTCATAATTTAAGTGCTGCGCTGATGGAGTAAGAGCGGGTGTCATTCGGAATGTACATAATATAGCTATAGCAATCAACATTATTCGATATATGACGCTATATGTGAGTTTATCATCCCATCAATTTCTATTTTTACACATTTTATTTTCTCGTGATGATAAAAATAATCGCATGAGGCGGAGTGTGGAAATAATACTGGAGGCCATTATTATTTAATACGCATCGGAAATTATCTGACAAGAGCAAATTTGTTGAAATGGGACAACACTTCAGTTAGTGTCTATAGATCACTGAATTGAAACGGTATTTGAAAACTATGAATGAAAGTTTTCACTAAAGAAATTCAACATGTATTTTCACAATTTCACGGAAATTTAATTAATCCAAACCACTCTAAAGCAATAAAAGTGAAGCCTCCTGCTGTGTTTTTTGTTTGTTAAAAACCATTTTAAAATGAATATTTGTATGTAAAACCACAAAACAATAAAAAGCCTTGCTGAGAGGGGGGTATTTGCATATAAGCCGGCAGAGGAAATAAAAAAAAAACCATTAATTGTTGAAAACAATCCCAAACTCGTATTTATTCGAAATTTTATGTTCAGGTGTACGCTGATTAGGTATTATTGAACATTTTTAAGCCTCCTGTACAAACGTTTTACGAAAAAAAGCAAAAAAATAGCGCGCTATAACATGCTATATAACAGGAAGGAAAAAAAGAAAAGTTTGTAAAAATTGAAAGTAATAAAGTTATTTATAAGAACATATTATAAATTTTTTGTGTAATTCTAGGATTCGAGTAAATTTTAATTTCAATATTTTGCTTTTACACGATTCAATTAAATTAAGACCACGGGATGCAATGCAATCATGTAAAGCAGTCTTCCTGTCCGTAATAATATTATACGGATTTTACGTTGTAAATTTATGTATTCAACCTACGTAGACTCTTAGCAGCTATACTCTATATTCTACATACAATCCCTACGTTACACCCAAGGATCTTATTATTACATGGTATTTCGTTAGACGAAGCTCAGACTCGAGGATTTCAGGTACTAAATAGCTAATACCAATGTGGAGACTTTGAAAGGATAGCGTTGAGTTCACGCGAGGAAAAATTACATTAGTCACTTGAATTATTTAGAGGGTGGTTAATTTACGACGTTCATGTGATTTTTGGCTCTTGAAAGCATTTTGGAGAGATTAATGTTTGTAATTACTTATCTGATTATTATGTCTCGAATTTCGACAAAGATTTTTTTTTGTAATGGTTTGTAGTTTGCTGAGTAATGTTGCTTCTTAAAATATGATTATTTCAAAACTGTTTATCTGTTATAAATTTCCACATGAATGAAGAAGAATGAAAAACTCACAATAATTTCACAATTTTTTTATCGATGAAAATTACACCAATGATGACAGTTTAATTTTATTTTTATGTTGGCGAATAAATTTTCTATAACGCCATTAATATTAATAATATGCCATTTTTGATTTACCGCCAAAACGACATGTTCGTTTCCATTCGTGAATATGGCGTTGTTGACGTCACACCGGCCAACGTTGGTAAGTTCTCGGTGACAGCTGCCTTACCCAGACAGTAGCGTTTTATACATCATAGTGACGTTATAGCCAGTTGCACGGTTCAGGAATATTCTGTTTTAGATCGTTTTTAAAAGCAATAATTACGAGTGAAAAAATTGAAATACACATATTTTTAGTATGATTATCAAATTCAGAAAAAAGAACTTTAAATATTCCGTTCATTTTAATGGGTTTTTACCTAGTTTTGTGAAAATATCCAATCCAGAGAGAAAACAAAACGAGTCGTGCTAGAAAAACTTCTACAAAATAAATTAAAAAAATGCGCAACTTTTAATTAGGAGCTAGCAAGTTCCCTCAATAATTAAGGCTAAACGAAACGTATTTTAAATCATTAAGTGCTAAATGAGTTTTTTCTAAAGTATTTGAATTAGCGCCATCTGTGAGCGCGTGTAAAGTTTCGTTTAATCTCAATAATTTATTTTTTTCTTATTATTTTCGAAATTTGGATCTCCTTTGACTTTTTTTTTATAATAAATTTGTCCCATAAATCTCAAACCTTTCACAGTTCGCAGTAAATTTATATTTTACACGTTTATATTTGTTTAATCCACGTGAAACTTAAATGTTTCAAACAAAATTTAATTTTGAATTTGAGGTCAAAATACTCACCTAAACCTAACGATCTTTTTTTTCGTCAAAAAGTATAGGAAATATCTAGTACTGATTTGAAATAATTTATTTGTTTTTTTTTTTACATTATGAAATATAGTCCATTAAAGGAATTGGTTTTTGGCGATTTTAGAGGCACCTTTAAAAATTATTTGGGGGCTAACGGTGATGTAAAAAAAAAGTTTTATTCCGTCTACTTTGAAAATATAATGAAATATAAAATAATAAAAATATATTAAAATAAGCATTTGTGGACTTTAAATTAAATTAAAAACGATCAATTTACATTGGAAAACACAAATTTCCGTACATAATTTAAAATATCGACCCGAAGAAGATTTTTTTTAATGTTTTATTTTTATATTTTTATTTACGTAATCATATTTACATAGCAAATATGATAATTAAAAAAAAGTACAGTAAACCCGCAAAAAATAATTTCCTAAGTTGCCTCTTAGAAAATTAGTATGAAATTTTTTTTCATGTCCTATACTCGTACTTTAATAAAATACTTCTCATACGTACTAGATATTTACTAAAACTTCAAATAAATAAAAACAAATGTCTTTCAGTTTGGATGGGTATTTTGGCCTCAAATACAAACTTTAGTTATGTATGAAACAGGCAGCGCAGCCGTTCCTCTTAAACGGCAAAATTACTTAAGTTGTACGCAATAAAAAAAAAATTAATGCGATCTTTGAGGTGGCAATTTTCAAATATGGCACTATAAAAAATAGGCAAACATTATGAATTACACAGATAAAACAATGACGTCACCCGAAATATTCACGACCGTTCACATTCAAACAATTCCTTGCTATATTCTTCTTTAATTTTCAAAACAATTTTAAACTTTTTAGAAAATGATCATCTCTTATATGCTCTGAAGATAGCTTTAATGTCATAAAGTTACTTTTTTAGTTCGTGGCTATATAGATGTGGCTAGTGACCTGTAGTGGCATTCAGTCTATTATAAAGGCTGAAAAGCTGTGCCTACCCCAAGGAAAATGGAATATAAAATCAACGAATACAATCAAGCTCTTCGCTCATTTGACTGATTCTTGTATACTTGCCCTTCCTTAGTATATTTTTCATAGCGCTGTTTTGAATGATTTCTAGCTTTTTTAGTTTCTTTCATTAGCCAAACATAATATCGTCGAGCAATAGTCCAAATGTGGAGCAACTATAGTTTTATAAATAAGCTTTGTAGTGTTTCTGTTTAGTTTATCTCCTAGCCTTCCAAGAAAATGTATCTTTTTTGATCCCTTTATAAACACATTCAAAATTTGCTATGAAAGTTAGATTTACGTTCAATATTACACCTAGTTATTTAATTTCATTTACTTTTTCAATATCTTCATCATGAATTGTCAAATTCAAACCCATGTCCATGCGTTTTAATGCACATTTCCATGGATTTGGTTTTGCTTACATTCAGTTTTAATTTCTGTATTTTCAGCCATCATTTTTATTTATTACTTCTGTATACTCTTCACTTGAAATGTATTTTAAGATATCGTCTGCGAATAGTCTGATATTGAAATTTTTTATGGTTTTAATTATATTATTTATGTAAACTATAAATAAAATTGGGCTTAATACCGACTCTTGTGAAACACCCACGTTATTTTCCAAGGGTTCTGATACTGTTTTCTTCCGTGGAGATATTCTTTGAAAAGGTTCAGAGCTATGTCAGAAAGACCTATAGCTTTTAATTTTTCTAATAGTTTTTTCCTTTATATCGTTTGAAAGGCTTTAATGAAATCTAAAAATACTGAAATAGTGATTTTTTAAATCTGTTTATTTCTTCCAGAATTAACTATGTTTATCGCCGCTTCACAAGAATAATTTTTCCTGAATCCTGATTGCTCGTCGCATAATATGTTATGTTTTTTTCAAATACTCAGCGAGTTGTCCCTTTATTACCATTTCCAGAATCTGTTCCTATTTTTGTAACGTTGGTCTAGATTCTTCACATTTCTTGGTATTAGCAGGAATGGGGATCACAGCAGGTGTTTTCCATGTATCTAGAAATTTTCCACTTTGTAACGTTTCATTTATTATATTCAATAGACGAGGTCCTATTACTGGCATCACATCTGTAAAAACTTTAAAATTGATTCCATTTGGACTTTGGTTTGGTGATGTTAAGAATTTGAAAAATATACGTTTCATCAATCTCTTTAAACACAATTTCTTCTCGATTTATCTGAACATTTCTAAAGTCTGTTGTCTTCCTTCAGTATTGGTATTCTTCGATATAATTCTGTTATGATGTTTACAAAATATTTTTTGAATGTCATGTTTCATCCCTTTGTCTTCGGCTCGTAGTAATTTATTTTTTTTAATTTTCGTTTAGAATTTATTTTTTAATAATTTTCAGTTATGTGGGTTTCTTGAGACTTTTGTAATTTTGTACTGCCTATCTCGTAGATCTTTATTTTACCATTTATTTGTTCCTCATATTTCAATAGTTTGTACTGGTATTATCTTGTCAATTACTTTTTGTAGATTATATATTAATGATTTAGACTTTTCATTGTATTCCATTTGATGAAGTCATCCATATAACCCAGAAGTTTAATTAATTTGTCACTGTTATATTTTTTATAATTTTTATATTTTGCTGGTTTTCGCCTTACTTTTTTTTTAAGTTATCTGAAATGTGGGTAAGATTATGATCGGTTCTTTTTGCCTCATCTAAAACCCTGACACGCACTATTGGATATGACAAGATCAATTAAAGTCCTGGATTTATCTGTTATTCGGGTCTTAGTTTTAACAACTTGTTTCATTCCTGAAGCTTGGATAATTTTTGTCAGTCTTTTAGTATACGTATAATTCAAGTTTTTAAAGTTGATGTTGAAGTCAACAGTTAAAATATTATCTTCTTCTTCTTGTAGGTTTTGGGTGCACCATCTAACCTCTATAAACGATTGAAAGTCTTTGGTACTGGTATTTGGAAAATGGTATATCACTCCATCTATTCCTTTATGGATATAAATCCAGAAGTTATCCTGCTTATTAGGATTCAGCAGTTCTTTTCGAATTGTGTGTAACAATTTCATATGATATGTCTTTTTTAATAATTATTATTGCTCTTCCTGTGTGCCTATCGTAGGAATCGTAACGTATTGTTGTATATCCCTGAAAATTAACTTCGCTATTTTCAATATCGCATGTTATGTTAGTTTTGCTGAGCATTACAACAGAGGGTTCATTTCGTTCAATAAGCATTGGATTTCTTCATTACTGGAAATCAGACTCTGAATATTTGAATATATTATTCCTAGCAGTTGGTTGCTTTTTATAAAAAAATTACTTTTTTTCTTCATTTCCAATTTTCTCTTATTCTCTTATTCAAAACTCCATGCCGGTTGATTTGAGGTTAGGTTGATCTTTAACTTGATTTTAGTATTGATACAATTATTTCACTTTTATGTTACTTTAATAGCCGTCCATTCTTCACTTCTGTGACTACCTGTAAATTTAGAACATATAAAGGAGTCCTTTTTACATTCGATCCCTTTATGGTTGAAACGATTAATATCAAATAATAAAATGTTCCGACCCTTTCCAATCGTATATATATTTTTTCAATTTTACCATTTCTCCATGCGTTTTTGTATCCACTTCTATATATATTGTTTACTCTTCTCTTGTTTTTAATAGAATCTTATTTTTTGTAGTTCATTCTGAATATTTCTTTTTTATCCTGTTTATGTGTTACACCAACAACTTTTATTGATGGGAATCTTTTATCGGGGATTTTCGGGGTATATTTTCCACAGAACTTTGTTTTTATTTCTTCCTGTAGTTTTTCAATATGCTCATTATTTCTAAACGTAATAATAATTTTTCCGTCTTTTTAATTTTTTACTCCCATTACTCCTGTTTTAAATTGATTAGATTTTTGTTTGATGTCTTCTTCGGGTTTCTTCGTTGTCTGCTCCCCTTTCGGAGAGTTAATAAATTTTTTACCGAAATTTTGATACTGCTTATTATGTCTGGTAATTTCCCTTATTTTCCCCAGAAATATCAGACATTTTTGCTGTCATTTCGCTTATTACCCCCAAAATTGTAATTGTTTTCGGGGTTAATTTACTTATTTGTTCTTTGCTTAATTTATTTGTATTGTCATTGTTACAATTTTGCGGTTGTAACCGCATCTGTAGGATTAGTTATAGAACTCCGTGGATCAATCTTGAGTTACTTTTGTTTACTTTAATATTCACAACAAAACGAAATTACTTTTGTTATCTCAAATTACCCGTCTATTCTGACATGTGTCTGTGGTTTTTCTTTCACCTGTCAAAATCTTTTTGTAATTGTACAAAATAAAGAAGAAATATTAATTTCGGGGGGGTGGTCGATTTAGTTGTAATGTATACGCGTTAATGTAGTATGATAATTCTAGTTGAAATGTAGTTGTACCGTATTCACATAATAAAAGAGCTTTGAGTTGGACTAGGCTACATAAGTCAATTATATAATTATTGTATGCATTTTCGAAAAGCGTTGTTTTCATATTGTACTACTTTTAATTTTTTTTTATGGCTGAAATATATGGATACATACACTAACATAGTTTATATTTTATGTAAGATATTCGAATACTACTCTTCCATTAAAAGTATTTGCTGGCGGATGGAAGAGGAGTGCACAATGTAGTAATTCGCTAATAGTTATATATTTAATATTATTTATGATCCAAGTATAAGCAATAATTATTAAAATAATATTATGTTGAGTCGTAAGTACATCGCAGTTTGATTATGGACAAATATATATATATATATATATAAGTAAATGTGGTGTCAGAGACATTGGTATTTACTGTAAGTATATTATATCGTAACAAAGATAATGTAATTAAAAAGAAATATACAATATGCGTATTTCTTTTTAATTATTAATTAATTAAGTGTATATTTAGAAAAAGAGGTTATGAGAAAAAAATGGTATTTTATATGACTAACTTAAGTGGTAATAGTTTTTTTTGTTAGGAATGTCTTTAAAGTATTTGTAAGCGACCATTGTCGTTACAAGACTGTAAACATGTAGGGTGCTGGTCAAGTCACTTTCTATGCTGGTACGGGGCCGACTATCCTTGAGGCAGGTTCAGGAATCCTTCAGGTGGGAGGCAGGAGAAGTGAAAGACTTTCTATGGTTACAAGATGTGACTGGGTACGAGTCACGATTGCTCGTCCGAGTGTGACTGGTTTATTTTCAGAAATGTTCATTTTTATATCATTACAAAGTGATACAAGTTTTCAACACCAGGGGCGCTGCTGAGGCAGACATGTAAATAAGGGGTCCGTGCACGGTATTGTGCTGCCACGGGGTTAGTTGCATTGTCAAAAACCCGCAACACGGTATCGTGCTGTCGCGGGGTCGGATGTGTTATCGAAGTGATAGGAAAGTCTGCCACACGGTACTGGGCTCCCGCGGAGTCAATCTATTATGGAAATTCCCGTGTGGTTCCATCACGTCGATAACACTATGAGATGAAACAAATCTTATAAATCTTACATAAGATACAATGCCAATAGTACAATACAAATCACGAAATACATTGATAAACATAATGTTGCAAAATTGGAATCCTAAGAATCATGATAATTACGATCAAACGATCACGTCGGTTACAGTATTTCTTGACAGAGATCAACATTTGTATTTTGTCAGTAATGCTTCTGATTTCTTCCGGTAAATTATTAAAAAAAAAAATTCTTGGTCACTATTTTCACCAATTATTAAAAAAAACCTTATATATCTATATGGTTACACACTGGCTACGAAGGTATTGTTAAAATTTATTTTATGAATTTAATGTTGGTCATTAAATTTATCATTGAAAAATCTCCATTAATTACTAACTTCTTTTGCTTTTGATTATACTCGCATATACTTTTTCCGTGCCATTGTTTATAACATTGTTCATCTATGTTTTTATACATTTTTTAATTTTTTCCTATCTTTGTTAACTTTATATTTGTATTTAGATTAACATTTCTGCGGTGCTTTTTTATATATATACCGCACAAGAGTCCCAACTGCTCCTAACCGTCTGGAGGCAGTGAGACTATGGCATCCCCAATCGGGGAATGTTGTGAGGTTGAAGGTATTGGGAAGGGGAAGGGGAAGAGGAAGGTGGGAAAAATACCTGGCTATTCAGATCTTGTCGCTAAACACGGCTAAAAGTCATTTCAAGCGATGTTTCAATTCTGAATGGTGGTCTTTCACCAGGGCAATACTGAGAGTATCTTCCACTCTTCTACTCTATTAAATAACATGTGCGTGCTGTACTGATAAAAAATGTTAAACGTGTAAAGCCCAAGTTGGGCGTAAATAAATCTATATTATGTTTCCCGGAAACTTTTTGTAATTAATATTTCGCCGTGGAATCCCACTGCACCGTGAATTTTTGTTTAAAAAAACCTTTATAGCCCTATTTCCACTTATTTATAATAATAAGTATAAATAAGTTATATGGGTTATTATCTTAAAATTTTGAAGTTTTCATAAAGAAGTGAAATCGATTGAACATTATCTCTGTCTGTCCAAAAATCATAAGCTTCAGGTTAATGTAATTAAAAAAAAAATTATGTTTCTATATATATTTTTAATTTTAAATTTTTATTTATTTTTTGTTTTTGTTTTTTTTTTAATTTTTTTTTTTTAAATATTTATTTTTAAAGAAAGACAAATATTAAATGGTTACGAATAACCTGACAATATTTGAAAATATCCTACTCCCATCACAGTAAGCGGAAGATGTTGCTTGTGTCGTAATGGAGGACTTAGCTAGTCGAGGAGTTGAACTCATGACGCTTGGGTGAGACCCAAACGCAATGCCAACTCAGCCACTGACTGGTCAAAATAATGTTTATGTAAATAATGCATAACATTATGTAGTATTTACATAAACATTCTGTTTGAAGGTATTCATCGAACAAACATATTGTTACCCTGAGGAGATTGTTTCACGAGTGTGCGTGTGCTTGAGAGGTTGAAAAGTTATATCTTAAATATATTATTCTTGGTTGATCAGACAGAAGTTTATCGTGGATTCACAAGTTCCAGCAATGAAGCATGGGTAAGTTTAAGTTTACAGAGGTTGAGACGGCTTGCCAGGTACACCGTGGAGTGTGGAGCCTGGAATACACCGGACGGGGGCAGGGGTGGGTTTCCCATTGTAAAAGCTTCAGCTTTCAGACTGCAGGTAAAGTTTTCAGGCACGTGCTCCGTAGGAATTATTCGTCGGCGGTCTTGATTGAGTCATTTTGCTCCGTGGAAAAAAAAACGCTGCGAAGGAACGGGCGGGTCGGAAAATAGATTTAGAATGGTTGAACACTTGGCGGAGATTTTTACAAATAAAAAAGGGCTTGATAATTAACTTTTTTGTTTTTTTATTTTTTATGTGTGTACCGCAGAAGAGTCCCAACTATTCCACACCGTCTGGAGCCAGTAAGACTATGGAATTCCCAATTGTGGTAAGTTGTAAGGCCGAAGATAGTGGGGAGGGGAAGGAGATGAGGGAAGGAAGAAAAATGGGGCTGGCTATTCAGATTTGGTCACCAAGCATGACTAAAGCTATTTCAAGCAACATTTCGATTATGAATGGTGAACATTTACCAGGGGGGTACTGAAAGTATGTACCATTCTGAAGCGTGCTGCAAATATACTATATGTATAATATTTTAAATGAAAAAATAAGTTAATAAAGTTTATTATATTATGCCGGGATTTGAACCCGCGACCTTGAGGCCAAGGATCGTAACCACTCAACAACCGAGGTCATCTAGATACTTTGAGGTTCTCCCAATAAAATTACATTAGAGTACAAAAACCTCAATATTTTAATAGAAAACAAACAATTTGTGGTATTTTCATATCTTATCAACCGGTTGGTGGTTGAGTTAACAAATGCGTTGGATTACGACACAGGCGTCGCGTCGTGGATTTAATCCCTCTGCTGGCGAAGCCCTCCAACATGACACAAGCAACATTTCAGTTTAGTATGATTGCAATAGTAGTTTTCAAATATTGCCTAGTTATTCGTAATTTGGGAATGATTTTGATATTTTTTTATATTTAAAAACATCTGCTTATGATTCGTAAATCTCTACAAAAAACTCGTAAAAAAAGAACGGTAAAATCAATCTTCACGATGCTTGCATAGCCTTTCTCGTCGGAGACTTATAAATCAACGATAATATTTGCAGCTCTCCAACGTTACTTTCATAATGAGCTATCGACTATGGGAATGTTAAACTGTTTAAAATATGTTGTTCCACATTTTTAAAGTCTTCCAGCAGTAGCTGGTATAAAACATAATAAATATTATTTGAAAATCAACACGCATAGAAAAGATGAAAAGAGATTAATATACATAAATCTATTTAATCGGAGCAGTCATTTGATTTCTCCTCGTTGATCAGGCCATTTTATTAGGAGGAAACAAGCACGCAATCCACCGCGGCCTTTACCCCAAGTTAAAAACTCCGAGGGTTATGACGCCCCACAGACCACTGTTAAATATGTACGAGTGTAAATAATTCATGGACCAGAACGGCGATTTTTATTTAGTTACTTGTTATCACATATTATACGCCCCTTAACAAATTTTTCGAAACACTCAATTTTACTGGTGCCTCGTATATTAATTTATAACATATTGAAAATGGGGCTGTAAGGTATGTTTTTTGATTGTTAATAATAAACACATTATTTTTAAGGGATTTCTTAATAATAATAAGTTGGTTGCACCGGTTACGGTTCAACTTGAATAGCGTTATAGTTGATTTGCACGATAACATGCTTCCTAAAAATAAACCTACCCAATTCTACCTATACCTAGTCCATCGACTCGACCCGCACATTGTCCGCTGTGATTTCTTTAAGTACGCATCAATCCACAACCCGCAACGCAATGTTCGTATTGTGTTTTTTTTTATGAACTCCGCGATCTATTGTTTTCACCACCGCAGTGGTATTTGTTTGTGTGATACGCTGCAGATGTTTAACGTCTGTGTTTGTTTTGAACTATTGATTATTTATGTGCTCAAGTGCAGTCAAAGAAGAGGCTTATGAAGAAACAAGGATTAGGGGTAAGTCTTTTGGATCCCATCATAACCCTATCTATTTTTTCCCTGCATATTTTGAACAACTCAATTGTAATAATTTAGGTTGTCATAACGTAATTTTATGAACCAGCGCAACCATTATTAATAATCAAAAACACCTACCTTACAGCCACATTTTTAATGTTTCCTTTACCCCTCCCTCAATCTTTGTCTCTTCTCCCACTCTTTAATAATCCCTAATAACGCCCCACACCCCTACTGTGACACCTAATATTCATTTTCTGCCATAATTTTGTAATATTGTTAAGTCGGTAAATATATGCTTATTGTTCTGAAACCGGTCGGCGTAAAAAAATATGATAAAAGTGGTAGTTTTATTGTTTCATTTAATTACATGAAAAATAATATATATATAAATTAATTATTAATTAAACATTCATAGTATGTAAAAATAAAATGAACACACCACACTATCCAGGTAATAAAATCACAACACTAATACGAAAACCCTCACAGAATTGAAATATTATGTCGGATAAAAAAATACAACGTGAAATAATACAATTTTTGAATTTCGGAAGTTTTCCAATAAAATTGTCCGCAATTCTCAAGGAGTCAGGCCAAAGGGAGCATCCCTGCTCTTGCTACATAAAAACAAATTTAGCATATTATTTTTAAGCGCAATTTGCATAATTTAAGTATACAGAATGAAACAAAGGCGCTTTATTATTCTGCGGCTCGCTTGTTGCTCCAAGTAGAGACACATTTTATGGAAATAAGCAACAATTTTTGACTCGTGGCTTTGAACACATTTTTCATAATAAAAAAGACTCTTAAATAAACACCAGCCCGCATTGTGTTCTCATAACGAGTGGGGGCGTTAATTTTCATAAATGCAAATAGGTATTACCCGCGTTCCAGTAATGGATATTTTCACCCAAAATTTTCGGGGTATCAATGGAAATTCCCCGTAGAGTTCTATTTGAATAAATTTCATTTATAATTTATATAAATATTATGTACACATACATACATACCACTATTTAATTGCAGTTAGCTAAAACATTTTCTGAACGATTTAACCAGAGTGTTGGCATGACTTGAGTGGAATTTTTTTACAACACATTTTATTGATAATATCAGGAAATACCAAAACGGCATATTTATTTTTAGTAAATAAAACAAACACTTTGTTTTAAACCACAATTTTATTTTTAAATCTTCATCACCCGGTTTCGCTTATACCAAGCTACGTCGTTTAGTATGCGTTATCCCATTCTATTTCATGTAAGGATATCTCTGTCTCCCTCTTCTTAATTATTTATTTATTCATTTATTTATTCATTTATTAACGCCCCAAAGGGCTTTTACATATTTTAACAATAAAATGATTATGTGTACAGAACTTAAAAAAAATAACATGATGCATAGTTGGTATATAAGTGTAACATATTTATAATATATATGAAGGTATAATAATGTATAAGTGCATGCCACAGAGAAGTTACAAAGGGAAAGGTTTTTAATTTGTAGATACCACTTTTTTTTAAAATAAAAATAGTAATAGCCTGATCTACATGATACATAATACACAAGTGCATAATATAATACTCTTATAATATGAGTGAATGACATT
Source organism: Halesus radiatus (assembly GCA_022606495.2). Classification (NCBI taxonomy): domain Eukaryota; kingdom Metazoa; phylum Arthropoda; class Insecta; order Trichoptera; family Limnephilidae; genus Halesus; species Halesus radiatus. The sequence continues at coordinate 16,947 of JAHDVE020009032.1, forward strand.
CTTATATCTCACCTATATAAATATTCTCACTCTATGTATTTTGGTTCAGTTTTAAATATTACCCTGATATAGGTTGGGATAAGTGAAACCGGTTGGTGGTGGTTTGAAAAGTGTTTGTTTTATTTAATAAATATGTCAAACCGCAAAGTAATTGCTTTCTACGAAAACACATATATTTTTGTTTCACAAGATCACGCACCCAACATTTGTACATGATTGATATTTGTCACATGATAACGGGTCGCTCCTACGATTCTTTCTTGTGTTCAACAGTTCGTCTGTGGAATGATCTGCCGGCCTCCGTGTTTCCACCCTCCTACAACATGGGTCTCTTCAAGACCCAGGTTCACTCTTTCCTATTCTCTAAAAGAATCTTAATTTCAATACCATATCCTGATTTCGATAGAATTGCAGATTGCAGATTGTGATATCGAGAGCTTATCTGCATGTTCTGTTCCTCATAATCTCCCTTGATGATTGTGGACCACAAGAAAACCAATTTGCATGCTGAGGGCAGTGGCTTGAAGTCCAGTTGCCGGCAGCAGCCGCTAAAGGCAGTTTGCTAATCAGGTCAGCAATATTTGATGCAATTCCACTTACCCTTAAGCCTAATAGCTAATATAGTGAGTATCGTTCACATTGTATGTTGAGATTTGATTTGATTATATAGTGTCGTGGATATGCTATGATTTAATTAACACTGATAGCAGGTGGCATAATTGATTAAAGGTCGTTTAATTAAACATTCGACAAACAATCGACATAAAAAGTTGTCATAAATAAATGTCCAGTTACGCAGTCACTCAGTTCTGTGTGGGGATTAAAAAAAATCTTTTCAAGGTTTCTATACAAGAAATAAAAAAATTACAGTTACTCAAAATTTAGGTTATTATTCACATAAATTAAATGTATACTGCGGTAATAAATGACGTTGTACTTTGTCTTAAAAAAACACCTTTTTACTATTTAGTATCGGGCAACATGTTTTTTTTAACAGTATCCCTCCCTTTAATCAATAAGCCACTGAGGTGCAGAATTCTATTTAACTCATCTAACACTATTGTTGAAAACCTTATTTATTTTCTTGTGCGAATTGTTACATGGAAATAAATAAGCTGCTATTTTACTAATGCCTGTAGCAAAATGGCAGCTCAATGAATAAACGTGTATATAAAAGTACTTCTAGAAGTAATGGAGAGACAGCTAAGAGTTAGGTCTAATCCATTAGTCTTGAAATATGTGAAATGTCCGACGTCTTTCTTGGGCTAAAGCTATAAGTCTCTTGTCTTTCTCAGGAAAACTTCTGTCTACATCCTAGCTTATGAATGTAATAATAAATTTATAAATGGTTTTTCATATTGTGACAGTGAGGAAGGAAACGGAAAACAGATGATTCTTTGATATAGTTCCATTCATGATTTTACTCACAATTCTTCATATGTCATAGGTACTCGTACATCGTCAACGACAATAATCTTGAGTGCATAAATGCAAACAAAGACTTTTATTTACCTAAAATGTTTTATTATCGGTAGAAATTTTATGTGTTGTGCGGTGCGGGAGATGCACAGGAGAGTTACTATGGTTCTTTTTAAGGAAACTTCCTTATCTTTTCCTTAAGCTTAAAGACTTCTCGCTTAACTGCTAAATCCCGAAGCGATATAGTAAAAAAGTCCTAAACATTATTACGAGATTATTTGAAAACACAAATTGATGAAATATCTTTAAGTGATTCAAGGTTTTGATATAAAACTTTTTAAAAGAATTATATTATATTATAATGCATTTTTTATTTATTTATAAATATTACAAATAGCCTTTTAACGGAGAATTATTATGAATTCATTTCGTGTTATGTATTATTTGTAATTGGACAATGTCTTGAAAATAAAAAAAAAATAGAAAAATTAAAATTAAAGATGTGCGGAATTTTGAATAGCGAGTTATGGCGTTACAGGTGACAAATGTCAGAGTTACGCGACGGCGATTCAATTAGGAATGACTAGGTAGCTTAATGGGGGAACTGGGCGAAGGTAAATATAATGTAATCGCACTGTAAAACTTGAATAAACTCATAGGGTTACGCATTACCACGAATTTTCCCAAAAATTAATATGTTTGGGAAGAGAGTTATTTTTGATTGTTTATATTTATACAACATTGCACGCCGAAAAGATAAACCTATAAAGTGTGTTATGGGCGTGTCAATGTGCAAGATGCAGGGTGAATTTTACTTTATTTATGGTAAAAATGATCAAACGTTTTCAAATATTCTTTCTTGAAAGTAGGTCAATTTTATAGTTGAGGTGTAAATTGACGGAAACAATTTTCTTTCTAATCGGTTTGGATCACACTTCTAGATATTTCATGTTCAATGGTAACACGTCACGTCAAACAGACAGATACTCGTATAATGCAACAGTACATAGTTCTGACACTTCAAAAGGAAACCAACTTACGTTTAGAGAGTACCACCAGTGCACCTCGACAAATAGCTAATGACTGTGTATTTTATTAGCACGGGTAAAGCAATTTACGATGGCGTAAAGAATGTTCAACGCATATTTCATAAGTTCACAGCTTGTTTATGGCGCGTGTTCACGCTTTACATACTAGTGATTGTTTTACACGTACACGTACACGTACTGCGATTGTACGCTTTTTCACAAACGAAAGCTTAATTATTTGTTTTGTTGCGAACGTTCATGGTGAAATAAATGCAAATGACTGTTTCATTTGTTTTGTTGCAAACGTTCATGGTGAAATAAATACAAACGACTGTTTCATATGTTTGCATAAAATGCGTTTACGATTTACACAATACGAACGGATGTTTAATTTGTTTGCGTTGGGGATTTTTTTTACATCTGTGTTCAGTTAATGCAATTTCATAATCTATTATTTTTAGCTGGTAATTCTGCGCTTTTAAAACATTATTTGATTCCTAAAGTTAAAGATAAAAACGCGATATTACGTTTGTTAATAAATACAAACGACTGTTTCATATGTTTGCATAAAATGCGTTTACATTGTTACAAAATAATTCATTATACAGTCAAACCCGCTTAGGAAGTTCCAATTTACTATGTGTTCCCGCATAAGAAGTCTTTTTTTTTTAAAACCCCTATTTTGTTTGTTCAACATGATTTTTCAAATACAAATGAATGGTTTATTGTTTGAAGCACCATGTGTTCATGTTTCACAAAACTAGGTTAAAAGTTTTCTCGTCATAAACGACGCCCTCGATATTTTCATCGCCGTAAGCCACCCTCGGCGAACGATTTCTAATGCTAGGCTGTGAATAAATTCCGCTCCGAAGGAAGCGGGACGTCATGCCACTGCCGACTGTTTCCAGTGCGGAAGACGCCTCGGCAAATATTTATTAGCTCATAAATAAAGTAACGAGTGTCCGTTACTGCTTCCGGTATTTAAACTGAGTTTCAGCAATGTTTTTTATTAATCTGTGAAAATACAACGTTAATTAAAAAAAAAGAAAATTTAAATCAAATTAAATTATGTTATAATTAAGTTCTGCAAGTATTTTTAGTTTTTGTTATTGTGATAGCTATTTCGGCATTCAAGGCCATTTTCGACTGCGGTTAATCCACATAGTGACGACTTATTTATATGATTTTATTTACTCCCACTCCATTCTGATTTGGACGGGTTTTTTAAATTAATAATTTATTATCCGTAAAACAGATTTACTTAGATAATAATTAAAATTCTCTAAACGTTAATTTTTATTTAAAAAAACTGCATTTTGGAAAATAGAATAGACGAGTGAGTTCACTGACGTAAGAGTGTGCTCTAACCCCCAATTTTGCATATCGTTCAGTTATGATAAACACTTAGTAAAATGGGTTGAAGTGTGTCTTATTTTGTGGTCAACCTAGTTTATTTTCTCAATTTCCTAAATGTACACAAATATACAAATGTAAGTATTTTAGAAGAATTAAAAATATCATGGTATTGTTTGTGTTTTTATGGATCGAATTCCCACCCAGATGTCGCGGGTTCAGTCCTTTGTCTAGCTAAGTCCTCCATCATAGGACAAACAAAATTTTACAATTATAATGATGGTAGTAGGAGAAATACAAATAGCGTCAGGTTGTTTGGAACCAGAGAATGTTTATTTTTCTTTTGTTAATTTTAAAAATAAATAAAGAATGTTTATGGCGCCATATTTTTTCTTGTGAAAATGGGGTTAGTCGATTTTTTTTTCTGTATCACAATTAGGGACTAGAGTAATAATACGATTTCTGGAAAGTGATGGTTCGACCACTATTACCCTATAGGCATAAGTGGTTGGTGGCAAACTGGAGAGGTAATACGCATATATAGTAAATTCCGCTTAATTGGGACACATTGGGCCCCAAACGTCTTGATTGAAATAAGCGGCTGGCTCGAAAAAATCAAAAATAAAGTATGTTTAAACAGTATATTTGGTTATAAAAAACATTTGGACAACAGAAAAACAATATGTACCTAATTATTACTTATGGTACGTTGTATAAAAAAAATACAAAAAAAATTATAATGACAGTAACCTAAAAAATAAACAAGAACATTAGTGTTGGCCGTTTTTTTTCACGTAACAGGCATAAATCGATTGCAAAAGTCGAGCACCTCTGCGTGCCAGATCTAAAATCATGAAAGCAAAGCATGGAATAAAGTAGGTGGATTATTTTTGTTAACTGAAATAACAAGACTTTGGTTAATATAATAAAAAAGATCACACATATTATAAAAGCAAGGTGATTGAAGAACATGTATCTTTAATGGTGCAACCAGGCTCCCATTTCTCTACGCATGTTATTCCAAAGTCAGCCACTGCCGTTAACATAACCAAGATATAAAAACAGAATATTTTGCTCGACCATTTAAAGGCTATAGGCTGTGATGGTATAAATGTTAACACAGGAACAACTGGTGGTGTGATCCGAATAATGAAGAAACATTTGAATTACGTAAAAATATATTTTTTTAAGTCTTATTAAAATGTACTTGGTTACCCCTAGTTCATGTAACTACAGGACGAAAACTGCTATAAAATTTATTTTATCGAATAAGACGGAAATCACAGGAAAAAAAACAAAACCAGAAATAACTACCTGTTCAAATAAAACCTGACACGAATGACTTTATGTATATTTTTAAAAACCCATAGATTCAGTAAACAAACACAATGTAATCCGTCTTCCAGAGGGTAATAAACCAACCCGAAAGTAGTTTTTAAAAACATAATAGTAAACAGTACCGTCAGCAATAAAACAAATTTTAAGTCATAAATAAAAACAATATTTGAAAGCAGGGGGACTCCCTCCTGACATCGATGCTACATATACAATAGATTTAGTTTTATCTGTGCCAGTCTGATAATTCCCGCGATAGGGTGAAACCGGTCCGGTTGAAAATAAATACGTGTAAAAAAGGTACAAAGATTTTTTAATCAAAAAAAATATTTTTCACTCTATCATTTCCTTTATTTGGTTACGGTTCCTTGGGATTTGGCTCAAATAACCGGCTGTCCCGAAAAACCGGTCTCACAAGTAAGCGGAATCGACTGTAGTGATCGTAATATTATTGTGATAGGATTGCGGGAAATAGATGGTGGTTGATGGCATTGTTGAAAGGATATGTGTGAAATAATCTTTAACTTATTTTATTAACCTCACTTAAAACTGTTATTCTATTTAAAAAGAGGTAATTAATCAATTGTTGTTGATTAATTAAGTCTCGCATCGAAGTTCATAAGGCAGTTTCACGACGATGAAAGAATTAATATATATATATTTAAAGCATCATTAATATCTGAGAAGTAATTTCCGTTAGCATTGTACCGAGTACAGGCATATTGTATAATGTACGTTATCCTTCCCAATTTTAACTTTAAGATTTTTCTTAAATTGATAAAAATCGTCGTGGAAGAGCGTAAATTACGTGGGTCCGTTTATATTCCGGGATACAATCTATCGCATTGTATACATTCAAAAGAGCTTCATATTTAACATTTCATATAACACTGTCTAATAATTATTTAAATAAGAAAAAATCTAAATAATCAGCATATTTTCAGATAATTATAAAACTTTTTAGAATGTACTAGAAAGTCTAACCTTCGAAACTTTTGATTCTCTTACACATTTTCATTAAATATTCACTTTCAGCAGAAATTTTACTGTACCAAAATAAATTTTCAAAACAAACTTCAAGATATTTAAGTATTCTCAACTTTCTGTGAATGAAACTTCTACTTAGATTATTTAAAGAAACCGGTTGGTGGTATGATCACATTATTATTGACGGCCTCCATGGTCGAGGGGTAAGGCTCTCGACTACGAATCCGAAGGTGGCGGGTTCAAATCCCGGCGTGCGCAAGTAAATTTTATTTAATTAATTTGTGCTCTTTCGTAATTAATTTATTTAATAATATATAGTTTATTTACGCACGTTCCAGAGTGGAAGATACTCAGTATCGCCCTGGTGAAAAACCACCATTCAGAATTGAAACGTTGCTTGAAATGGCTTTTAGCCGTGTTTGGTGACCAGATCTGAATAGCCAGGTATTTCCCCACCTTCCTCATCCCATTCTCCTTCCCCTTCCCAATACCTTCAGCCTCACAACATTTCCCAATTGGGGATGCCATAGTCTCACTGGCTCCAGACGGTTGGGAGCAGTTGAGACTCTTGTGCGGTATTCATGTAAAAAAAAAAATTACGATTGTTCAAAAACTTAACTGTATTGCTCGATATTTTTTTATTTGAAAAAAGTTTCCGAGTAGGGAAAAGACAGAAAAAACGAGTTTCTTCTGGTTTCTTCAGAAACGCATTTTTTTATAGCTTTAATGGCATAAAAAAGCTGTAGTTTTCCGTAAAGCTGAGTTCATTTTAAGTATAAGATATTCGTGTATTTTACAACAAGTGATTTATTTAGTTTTATGGTTTCGTTTTTCAATCACATGCATTTCAAAGATTTATTTAGTTTTATGGTTTCGTTTTTCAATCACATGCATTTAAAAGATTTATTTAGTTTTATGGTTTCGTTTTTCAGTCACATGAATTTCAAAGATTTATTTAGTTTTATGGTTTCGTTTTTAAATCACATGCATTTCAAAGATTTATTTAGTTTTATGGTTTCGTTTTTAAATCACATGCATTTCAACGATTTATTTAGTTTTATGGTTTCGTTTTTCAGTCACATGAATTTCAAAGATTTATTTAGTTTTATGGTTTCGTTTTTAAATCACATGCATTTCAAAGATTTATTTAGTTTTATGGTTTCGTTTTTAAATCACATGCATTTCAAAGATTTATTTAGTTTTATGGTTTCGTTTTTCAGTCACATGAATTTCAAAGATTTATTTAGTTTTATGGTTTCGTTTTTAAATCACATGCATTTCAAAGATTTATTTAGTTTTATGGTTTCGTTTTTAAATCACATGCATTTCAAAGATTTATTTAGTTTTATGGTTTCGTTTTTCAGTCATATGAATTTCAAAGATTTATTTAGTTTTATGGTTTCGTTTTTAAATCACATGCATTTCAAAGATTTATTTAGTTTTATGGTTTCGTTTTTCAGTCACATGAATTTCAAAGATTTATTTAGTTTTATGGTTTCGTTTTTAAATCACATGCATTTCAAAGATTTATTTAGTTTTATGGTTTCGTTTTTCAATCACATGCATTTCAAAGATTTATTTAGTTTGAATGACATTAAAATATAACCATTATTGAATTATGCAGCTTCTGGGTCATATTTGAGCAATGTATCCAGGGTAAAATGCACGTCTCATAGAAAGGAGCAAACGGAACGTTAACATGAAAAATGTAATGGAAGAATACCATTGGCGACATTTAATAAAATTTTCCAGTTTCTACGATGCTGCGAATTCATGTTGAGTTTCCATTGTAATGATTAAAACGAATTGCAAGCACTTCTGCTAACAGACTAAAGTAAAACTGCTCGTTATAGAATCAGTGTGTTCACCCCTGATCTAGATGCTTTAAAATTTATACGTTTTTATGGTAGTAATTTTCAATTAGATGAAAGATGATGAAGATGCCTGGAAGAGGGGGAGATAAGTACACCAATTAGTAAAACGAAAAAAGGTATATAATACAATGTTTCAAATAATCAAAAAAATATTTTTCTAGCTTCTCAACAGCCTTCTATCTTGTAGACTATTGTCTTCCACCCTTGTCATACGTCCTGCCCAATTTTACAAATCTTGCTTTGGCGGCTCTTGTAATAGTTGGAATAGATCGAAGTTGTAAATCTTCTTGTTGTATAGTCCATGAGGTTTTTCTTCTCAAATGTAGTCAGTATCCTTTCGTTATTCTTCGCGAAGACCTAGCACTGCTATCTGCAGTCGTAGTTAGCTTCCGGGATGGAAGAGTGTTGAGAGACCTAATCTTACATATCTGTACAGTGTAGCGGGAATGCTGAATCTCTGATCCTTTGGGTAGGAATTGGAGGAAGATGACAGAACACCGGCTGGAGTGGGATGACGTTGAATATATTATAAGACAACAAAAACAACATGTAGGACTGTGAAAAGTTTTATTTATTTATTCATTTCTATTTATTTACAGACAATTTTTATAATGTAATCAACTATTATATATATGATGATGTGTATGTACCGTAAATTATTAATATAAAATAGCGTATCAAGAACGCCTCACTAGGAGAACCTGTACTGAGATGTTCACGTATTTATGATATAGTATTATTGTGAAATGGTTATACAATTATGTTAAAGAATAATAAAAAAAAAAAAAAATGAAAATATTGTAAAAAAGACAAAAAATGGAAATGAATTAATTATATTGAATGTAAATTTTATTATTATGTTTGAATTGGTGTAATTAATAATTGAAAAAATCTGTTCCCTTTGTTTTTATCCAGATCGAGATGTTAAGTTTTATTAAATGTGTTGGTGTATTCTCTTTTATTTGTTTCAAAGATGATGGCATGTGATTATATAGTTTAATTGCATAGTATTTAAAATGTCTTTGTCCATGGGTGGTATATATTAACGGAAATTAAGAGTGTAGTTTGTTAAAGATCTTGTTAAAATTATTGATTGGAATTGCAGGGGAATATGAAGATTAGATTTGAAGAGATGAAGCATTGCAAATTTAGCGTAAAGTTGTCTAATTATTACAACGTCTAAACGCTTGAAAATTTCAGCAGAATCTGTAAAGTACGGTACTTGAAGAATAATTTACATTGTTGTCCCTTTTGCCTTTACTAGTGGGTCAATAAAAATATTAGACGCACTTCCCCAAGAAAGTAGTCCATACGTGATTATGGATTGAGACAGAGCAAAATACATGGTCCTCAAAATTGTACGTGGGAAGATGTTCTTAATATTTATAAATAGAAACATATTTTTTTGCTATTGTTGTAACGTAGTCTATGTGGTCAGTCCAGCGTAGATTTCCGTTAATTGTGATTCCTAAATGCTAAACAGCAAAGCAATAGTTACCCTGGTAATCTAAATATGTAACATTTAATATTGCATTTCAGTATGTTATATTTTACGACGAAACCGCAAGCACTGTAGTTATTTAATTAAATAACTAATTTATATTTAGGCACTTGCGCAATAGTTAGTTACGTAGGTAAGCGAAATGTCTGGCCAAATAGAATGGAAGGAGACAAAAGTTAGACATTTTTCATGCTAACCAAGTACACCGGATAGGGTCTACCGACAAATTTGAAACTATCATTTACCTATTTATTAACAACCCAAAAACAATGGTGTCGAATAAAATTATGTGTAGATTTTGAAATTTATAATAAGTTTATGACAATGCTCAAAAGAAATACCGACGTTTTCCGTATAATGTAGCAAAACATCTCTTTTATGTAAGAATTGTGTGTTTTAGAATCATGAAAATTGCGTTTTTTTTCGGTTAAATAAACTAATTTGATCTCGTAACGTCGATTTCCCCGTGAGCTGTGGTGCTTTAAAATATCAATATAATTGTAAAAAATAATTCAAGACGCCATAGTATTTGATCTATACCTTTCAATAAAATGTTGGGCGAATTCTGGTAATAAAGTCAGCAATTTATAGAGTTATCATGCTGTTAATAAATTGATAAAAAAAATTTAAATGACGCTGACCGTCAATTTGATTATCAATAAAATGTAACAGAGTTTTCAACACCTCAACCATTTTTTACTTTCGGGATAACAGATTTCGGGACCTTGATTTACGAGAATTTAGTCTTTCGGAAAGTTGGCCCGTTCGTTGAATCGTTCAAAATTTCGGCATTTGACTTTCGGAACGTCGGCATCGGGATATTGACCCACACCCTAACCGATGTATATAGGTGTACTAGTGTGTTCCCATTATACTCGTGCTCAAATATTTAGGCATGTTCATTTTCAGCTTGGCTGGAGACAAAGGATATTCCAGGACATTTCTGTGGAACTAGTCCTCAGCCTTACATTTGAGTTCAGGATAACTCCGTCTGACGGGGTAAAATAATAATGATTATGTTAGTTAATTCAGCGTACGTATCTACTCGTACGTATCGCACAGAATTAAACAACCCTAAGATCTTTGCTCCTATAGCGCTAATAATTTTCTCGGAAACGAGGAACAGACTTAATACCTTCAGCAATATCTACGCACGTCTTCATTATAAAGTTTATGTGCTAAATTTGGGCGCGGGATATATAAGTAGCTGCCTTCTATTTGTTTTGTCAAGTCGATTTAATATAATGATTTTAACCCTTCCCTGCCGGTGCTGTCAAATATATAAATATATATATTTTTTAAATTTTTTTATTATAAATGATAAAAAATACAATCCAAAAAAGTCCCGATAAACTACTTTTTTGTATTTAATTATCGTAGAAAATAATATTAAAATAACCTAAATGAAATATGAAAACGGAAAAAAAATGACAGAAAATAAAAAAGATTTCAGTCGCATCTGGGACTCGAACCCAAGACCTCTGCCTATCAGGGGGAACCGCTTAACAAACTTAGCTAATGAGACCAGTTCAATTTATGCCATCTTCATCGATATCATATCTCAAATTCAAGTTTTGTTAATATTATTCACCATTTTTTATCCCATATTAATATTAAATGAGGTTTTTTAAATCTCAATAAAAATAATTAAAAATTAAATACTTTTTGTAGTTTGCCTAACGGGAGCTTGTTATTTAAAACTTAAAATTTACAGACAAGGTTACAAAATATGGAAAATAAAAATATATATATATATAAAATAAAACATAAAAAAAACATATGTAACAAAAACAAAAATATTTTTAAAGAATCTTACTCTAAAACATATTAAAAAATAAATAAATAAAAAAACATAAACGAAAGCAATAAAACGTAAATAAAATAATATTTCCTTATTTCTAATACAAATAGCTTCTTTCGGCTAGCCAAGTTTTTAATTGTTTAGTTTTATTACAGTTTTTTTTATTTCAGCGGGTAACATATTTATACAACTAGGGATCGTGTGATCTGAAGTTCTTTGTCCATATTTGTTTTTATGCTTAGAAACCATTAATCCTTCATTAAAATTGAGACGAGTATTGTAAGTGTGTCTAGTCTATTTGTATTATACTCTTATATAGGGTTATTAATGTGCTGAAATACAATTTTGTCCCACAGATTTTTTTTTTTAATATTATATACGCATGTCTGCGTGCGTTGATAACTTACTGAGTGGTGCGGTAGTAAGCGAGAGGGTACGGGGTTTCGACCACCGTGCCATTATGCGCGGTAGTCAGTATTAGCCGGCGGTCTGCCGGTTGTAATGAAGTATCATGCGTTTTATGTGCTGCCGATGTTTTTTCAACGGTTTCAGCACTCATAAGGTATACAATATTTTACTTATGTACATAATGTACCATTCATGAAATGATTTACGTAGTAATAAAAATAATCAATTCATTTTTATCTTGCATAAAAACTACAGAATTCTAAATGTGTTCCCTGTACACTGAGTATACAGTACCGGAGCTCGGGGTTTTTCTAGCACCGTAAGGGAAGGGAAGCAGTGTTTACGATGAGTGTTTGTGTGTTTTTTTTAGCATAGCTCAGCTCATACATACTTCTGAATCAAGTGATATATTATTGTGTTATCATTTTAGTTTCATCTATTACCAAATTGGTACATCTCTTATACATCTCGTATATACGTTCACCATTTTGAATTAAGGTTGTGGATTTTCAATTTATTTCACAGTTGACATAGTGAAAAATCGACGATCGACGTCATTTTTAATTTTTGACAATATTAGAACGGTCTCGGCTAACCGCGGATTCTCTACCCGTTGGCGTTGCGTGGGACCGTTCAAATGTTAACAATTCTAATGGCGTTAATCTGATTTGATGACGATGTCAAATGTGACTAGGATTTAAACAACCATAATATAGGTAGTCGTGCCTATCAAATAGTAAATTCCGGTTTATTTGTGATTCGTTGGACATTGATTGTCCAGTCAAATCAAACCGTGTTTTTATTCCTGATGTTACCGAAGAACAAAAAAAAACATAGAAACCATTTCTCATCTGGGCTGTCACACATTCCAGTAAAGTTAGATTGAGAAGGTAAAGTTTTTCCTTTGAAATTCGTTCGCATGACGCAAGTCGGCAAACATTCGCGGTAAATGAACAATGTACATATATTTGACCCTTCACACGAAAGAGAAATAGCTCCAGACGACCTCCTAAAATATGGCCTGTTTATTTTGGAGTATGGTTGAATTAAATATGCGTGGGCTGGTTTTTAGACTCATCCATACCATATAACTGAGGGCGAAAAGCCCATTTTCAATCAAGAAAGGCCCTGGAGCATAAAAAAGCTGACTCAAGGCTTCGCAAGTTTATGCATAAAATTGTCTGGTATCAAAATGAATGCTTTGTTTATTCATTCGGAGTTATGACGAACATCACATATTTAAGTTTCACTTTCGTGCTTTTAATTGTTTTTGTTATGAGAGAAGGCAAACAGAAAGCAGACATTCCTTGTCGGCGCATTCAATGTTTGACGACTTTCTGGGTTTACTGAAATGTTATAACATTCTGTTACCATCTACTAGTAACCAGGTACTCGTAAGAAAACTTTTAAAACATTTATTCAGGTATTAATGCAGATGGGGAATGTACTCGTACATTTTGCACTACTTTCGAAAAGAACGTATAAAGTTTATACAGCTAACTTTAATCGAAATAGTTCGCACTTGGAAAGCGTTTATTTTTAAAACTTAGTAACAATTTTAATAGTACATTTAACATGATTATTTTAACATATTTTCATAAAAAAAATTCCATTTAAAAAACAAAAAATTGACCAATTTCATAAGCACATCAAATTTAGCAAATAATTATCAGGTTATGTTAAATTTAAGGTGGGTAATTGCTTATAATGTCCGGAAAGAAATAAATAAAATAAATAAAGAAACGAGGGCAAGGAAATTTGACAGCGCCGTTTGTTTGACACAAGTGTATTTTAATGTCGGAGAGTACCAACGGAGTGTTCCAAGTAATAATAACTCCCTGGGATTTAGTTATTTCAATGTGCGAACAATCTGCCATTGTAATGGGTTAAGTTGATGGATTAAAGCAATGCTGAAAAAGCTACGTGGTCCCTTGTTGACGAATTTATTTTGGGAGCACTTAATGCTAACGATTCTTGTTGTTTTTTTTTTTAAATTCCATAACTAATGGACGCTTTACACGACACCCTTTGTCGAGCAGATTCCATACGGATCATATTTTCATATGGTTTGGGTACGGAAAATAGGTCATGCTCTATTTTGACACCGATTTTGAACAGATTCCATACGGATCATATTTTCATATGGTTTCTGTACGTAAAATAGGACATGCTCTATTTTGACACCGATTTTTCTAGTTTAGTCTAGTTTAATGGCAGGCATTATTTGATACCCGTCATTATTTTCCGTACATAGGTACAATAATATAGTAAAAATACGCAATATTTCAAGACAGATTATCTGGAAATATTGACTATTTATTTCGTTAAATGTTTAAAATTTCACCAAGTGTTTATTACCAATTTTAAACGTATGTTACCCTTCGGTCTTGTGATTTTAGCGTGTATTTTTTAATATTTTTGGCAATTTGTAATTTGATACTTTCACATGGTCTACGGTTATGTTGAAGGTGCAATTGGCATTTTTTGACGATTAAGTACCTTCCCAAAAATTATTTCTTCCTTAATGTCAACTATATCTGCATATATGTATGAAAATAAGGTTCCATGATAAATCAACACACGTAGTATTGGCATACTTTTAAAAGGTGATGTATAGTCATTAAAAATTTGAAAAAAAACTAGTCCGAAAACTCAATGTAACCTAATTAAAAGAATAAAATTATTTAAAAATAAAAAATAAATTAATTTTAAAAGATTAATAATTATTAATTAGGTTTCGGGATTTTTTTGTACCTTTAATGACTACATATCACTTTTAAAAGTGTGTCAATTCATACGTGTGCTAATTTAACCGGTTATCGAAAATAATGACCGTATAACATTTTCCATACGGCCTCGATTTGGTTTGCACCGGTATGGAAATAAGTATCGTGTAAAGCCAGCATAAATCAGTGTGTTATGTGAAATTGAAGAGAAACGATGTATAGACATCACATTAATAATTTATTTATAAAGAGATAACGGGAGGGAAAAAAGAGAGAACGAAACTTTTTGCCAAGTGTGCAAACTGGATACTACGAGTTTCGACACTATAAGTGACTTGCTAATCGTTACCATTAGTAAAAATGGCACTACCCCAAGGGTTGAATAATTTTACGATTTCCCGGCACAGCGGGTAGGAAGTTTTATTGGGTTTTAAATCCTGCCTGTGTCATCCAACACTCATAACCGTGCGAAAAAAATTTACACCTAAATGGAATAATATTTTTATTTTTACAAATGTATGAGAATATTCGAGATCTAATGTACACAGTACTAAAGTAATGCCGAAGAAACAACGATCGGAAATTAATGGTGAGTTAACTAACTAACTAACTAACCATCACGCCGTTTCCCCGCAGGGGTAGGCAGAGAGGACGGACCGCCAAACAACTCGATCTTGGCATACACTTCTTGCTTCATTCACTTTCATACAACGTCTCATACATTCTCTTCTGTTATTCCGACTTCTGACATGGCCCGACTCAAGTATTTGATTCACTTGATCGTGCCACGTCTTCCTTGGACGTCCCCGGCTTCTTCTTCCATTCACATTCGCGTCATATATTCTCCTTACACTCCTTTCTTCATTCATTCGCTCTACATGCCCAAACCATCTAAGCGTCCCTTTCTTAATCTTGCTCACTACGCTTACATCAGCCTTGCATTCTTTACGAATCTCAACATTTTTCACACGATCATACATGGTTTTACCACACATTCGTCTCAGAGATCTCATTTCTACAGCATTCAGTCTACTTTCATCCTTCCTCTGCCAGTTCCATGCCTCACTGCCATACATCAGGGTTGGTATCAGCACTCCATTGTGACTGCTAGCTTCGCTTCCTTGGACAACTTTTGTTTGCGCCAACCGCGTTCAGTCCTCCGTTAATGGAGTTTCCTGCATTCACCCTTCTTTCAATATCCCTATCAGTCTTTCCATCTCTCGTAAACATACTTCCCAAATACACAAACTCGTCTACCTGCTCCAAGTATTCGCCATTCACAACTATATTGCACACTGTGTTCGTACTCTCTTTCAAACACCATGACTTTAGACTTACTTACATTCATCATTAGCTCATTCTTCATACATACTTCGTTCATCCTAGATACGAGAAACTGTAGATCTTCTATACTATTAGCAATCAGCACCGCATCATCAGCGTACAACAGGCAACAAACTTGCAGACTACTCATTTTTGCGCCCAAGCCCACCTCTTTCAATTCTTGCATACAATTATCCATGTATAGATTGAATAACCACGGTGACATTACGCAGCCTTGCTTAACACCTTTTGTGATGTCAAACCACCCCGTAAAATCACCGTTTGCCCTAACACATGCAACGCTTCCCTCGTACAGCGATGCGATTGCCTGTATAAGATTTGTATTCACACCATACTTGGACAACACCTTCCATAACTTTTTTCTGTCAACTCTGTCGTATGCTTTTTGTAGATCTACAAAAGCACAGAAAAGTTTCTGGTTTTTTGCCAGAAATTTCTCTGTGAGCATACGCAGCGAGAAAATCTGATCCATGCATCCCCTTCCGCTCATAAATGCACCTTGCACATCCCATATTTTATCCTTTGTTTTCATTTGTACCCTTTCAATCAATATCCTACCATACAGCTTTCCAACTGAACTTAGCAGGCTAATAGCCCTGTGATTTCCACATTCCATGCGTGACCCTTTACCTTTGTATAGAGGCATGATCACAGCCCTTCTCCAATCTAATGGGGTGTAACCCTCCTCTAAACACTGGTTAAAAAGTTTGCATAACCATGTGAGAATTATACATTTATCTCCTTTAAAGTATTCAGCAGCAATATTATCGAAACCAACAGCCTTACCATTCTTCATACATTTAATTGATCTCTTAATTTCATCCATGCTGATTTTGGGAACATTCACGCCATCGTCATTCATACCTGACTCGCCACTGGAATCACTATCACTCGGGTTGCTTTCGAAGACCTCTTCAAAGTATTTCATCCATCTCTCTTTTATATCTTTCTCATTCGTCAGCATTTTTCCATCTTTCGATTTTATCACTTTCACACATCCGCTTTCTGGACCATTCCGGGACCTTTTGACTTCCTTCCAAAACAGTTTAATGTTTTCTTGGAAGTGGTTTGTCATTTTGATCCCCTCTTCCTCTTCCAGGCGTTTCTTTCGTTCTTTCACTCCAGCACGTACTCTTTTCTTGCATCCCTTATAAACTTCTTTCGCTCTATCCCTCTCTTCGCTAGAAGCACTGCCAGTCGCTATCAGACATAACCACGCTTTCTTCTTCTCTGAGACCAGTGCTTTAATCTCATCATCCCACCATGCATCACCTTTCTTCCTACCTTGCGTACTTATCCCACATACCTCTCTAGCAGATTCACAAAGGCTCACTTTTATGTGATCCCATGTTTCGTCTATGCTCAGACCGTTCATATCCTTATCATTCAATCTCATCTCTACACAATTTTCATACTTACTTCTTACATTATCGTTCTGCAGTTTTTCTATTCTGACTCTAGTTGGAGTCGACACCACTTTCACTTTAGAGCGCCAGCCGCGGACGAGATTTACTCTCGACACAACCAGAAAATGGTCGGTTTCTACCTCAGCCCCCCTGAAAACTCTTGTGTCTGCGGTGACGGCTCGCAACCTAGAGTCAATTACCACAAAATCGATCATTGACCTTTCATTTCCTCTTTCCCACGTATATTGGTGGATACCTTTATGATTGAAGAAGGTATTCGATACAAAAAGGTTCCACTCTAAACATACTTCAAGCATTCTGTTACCATTATCATTTGTTCTTTTATCCCCAAATATACCTAAGGTTGACTCAAATCCATCCCGTCTAACTCCCACCCATCCATTTAAATCTCCTGCCATTATAATCCTTTCATTCATATTTTTTAATCTCATCACATCGCTCACACCACTCCAAAAATCATCTTTCACTTCATCGTTTTCAGAGTTGACAGGAGCATAGCATATTACTAAAAACACTCTTGTCAACCCGATTTTGAATCGGATCCACATTATTCTCGGACTTACACATTCATATTGCAACATACATTCTACCATTCTAGGAGACAGTAACGCTGCAACTCCTTGACACGCCCTCTCCGTATCTGGTCTCCCAGACCAGATTACGAGCGTATCATAATGTTGCATCGTACCGCTCCCCTTCCTCATACTCTCTGTTATACAGAGTACATCCAAATTTTTCCTTACCATCGTATCACATACTTCATTAATTTTTCTTTCCATCCCTCCTCTGATGTTCCACGTGCCAATTCGACATTGTTCACGTTCCTTCCTCCTCTTCGCGCTACCGAAGGGTTGGCGGCGTGATGGATAGCGAGCCTCATCGACACCTGTGACACACTCTACAAGAGGATTATACGTTATTCAAAATACATGTCTATCATTATTTTGTACCTTATTATGATTAGTTTTAATGTAGTCCTGACGAAGGAAGGTGGTTAAATTCTGGTGGTGAATTGTGGTTAAAAAGAAATGTATGTGTTTTTATTATAATTATGGCAAGCCACAAAGTAAATGCTTTTTACGAACATGAATAATAATAGTTATTATTAAATTTAATTTTAAAACTTTATATAAAAATGGAGTTGGTTCTACGAATTCAACTTGAACACAATAAAAATCACATAATATATTATGTTTTTAAACATAGTTAAATTCCATTTTTTATAGATTTTAAAATATTAAATTATCACTTTGCAATCGGAACAAAAATCGTTGAATTTCACGCAGAGATTTGTCGCAGAAACCATTTTATTTGCCATCAGAATAGTAAGTTTTCAGGTTATAGTCCTGCCATACACATGTAGGACATGTAGGTATCCGGAATTCGCGTGTTGTGTTGTGATCCGCGTCTCTAATGAGACCCGGTGGGAAGAAGTCTGGCGGCGGTAAATTAAGACAAAAAACTCAGCGGGCCGGCAAGAAATTCGGCTGCGTGGGCTCCTCTGGATATGCTAGAGCTGTAGTCAGTATTGGTGGCTGTGGCTGTTTTGTTGGTAGGGATTGAGCGGACACTTTTAGTGCAGATAATTAAGGTGATACGATGTTCGGATTGTTAAAATGTCGTTTTATTGCAACGGAGTGAAATATGATCACAGAAAATGAATGAACTGTGAAATAAGAATATTGGAATACAGAGGTTGTGGAATCTATATATATATATAAATTAATGTAAGTTTGTTTGTCCTCGATGTTCTTGAAAATCACCGGACCGGTTTCGCTGAAAAGAGCACAGTTTGTTTTTATTAGTGCCGGGAAGGTTTAGAAAGTAGTTTGAATGAAATTCAAAAAATGTTGCTATAACGTTTTAAAATTAGTATGAAAAAAATTGAACACGCCATGTTTTATTTAGGTTAGCCCATAGATATAACACTGTGGCTAGCCACAGATTGGATATTCAAAAGAAGGAGGTTTTTTTTGGTAGAATATTGTCAAAATGGAAAACACGAGTAGGTACCTACTTAAGAATTTTATGATTTAGATATATTTTGAAAAAAAAAACGTTTTGGATGAAATAAAATATTCGAAATGTTTCTTTATTTGGAGATAGATACTTTCGCTGTCAAATCAATTATGGCACCGTAATGACAAGCAAGAATTCATAACTTTTTTCCAAATTCCGAGCAAGGCTGGGTACACATCAGCTAGTAATAATAATAAGAGTAAATTTCTATAGCGCGGTTTTGTGAAGGTTCGCCTCAAGTGCGCTTTCTACTAACTAACCTAACCTAATGTAATTGTACAATAACTGATATACTACGTAGTAAATAACTAACTACCATCACGCCGTTTTCCCGCAGGGTAGGCAGAGAGGACGGACCGCCAAACAACTCGATCTTGGCATACACTTCTTGCGTCATTCACATTGATATATCGTCTCATACATTCTCTTCTATTATTCCGACTTCTGACATGGCCCGACTCGAGTATTTGATTCACTTGATCGTGCCATGTCTTCCTCGGACGTCCCCGGCTTCGTCTTCCATTCACATTCGCGGCATATATTCTCCTTACACTCCTTTCTTAATTCGTTCGCTCTACATGCCCAAACCATCTAAGCGTCCCTTTTTTTATCTTGCTCATTATGCTAATATCACCCTTGCATTTTTTTTAAAATCTCTACATAGTATATCTGTTATTATAGTATATTAAAATTACAAATTAAAACTATGACATAAAATATTCATGAGCAGTAGCCTCACTCACAGGCACAATTTAGAATAAACTAGGGGTATAAATAATCAAATGTAAAGTACAAATATCGAAAGAGAAAGAAAATCTACACAAAATAACCTAGCCTAAAATAATTAGAAAATAACATATATATATTAACATATATATGCGAATTAAAACCAACATTTAAAATATTCACGAGTAGTAGATTCACTTATATTGTTTTATATTGGATGGGATTTTTGATGAATTTGGTTTTTAATACCCGTTCGAACTCTGTTAAATTCTGGATGTTAGCAATATTTGGGGGAAGCTTATTCCAGATGAGCGGGACGGATATATGAAAAGCGTCATGAGAGGGTTCAACTAATCGGTTAGCAGCATTAAAATCTGCTGACCTCAAAGAAAGATATCTATCACCTGGGTCTTGTCGGACACATAGTTCAGATATATAGGCTGTAGCCTTTCCCTGGTGTTGTTAATTAGTGTTGTAGCGAACAACAAATACTTAGGATTGTGTGTAATGGTGTACTCGTATATGCAAATAATATACAGCATGTTATTTTTATTATGTACATTAAAAATAATCTTTTTTCAATTTAAGGCGATGCAATGGGAAGTAGTGCAAAACCATGTGTTTTTGGTTTGAAAATTTGATGGCCTAGAAATATCATAAATGTTGTGTAATTTGTGGAATTTTCGAAGGACCGTTGTATGATAAGTGAGTTACCACTGCACCGAGGAGAGAATGTGTTTTACGGTAAAGGGAAAGGACTCACCAAAGGCATTTGAAGCCAGGTTATCATCTCAGTTCAGTCGATCTTCACGGCACTTACAAGCGGACGTTTTGTAGCGAGTTGCGACGGCGAAGTCGCGTAATTTAGCGGTCTAAGATCGCAAATATTGAATAGCAGTGTTGACCAGGCGGGCGTCAATTAAAACTGGCTGCGGCAAATTGTGGAAGGTACACACACACACGAGACAGGGTAGAAATGATTAGGAATATGCAACAATATTAACTTCCAAGCACAGCGGTTCATGAAATGATGTGTAAATGTAGGTGTGTGCAAATAAGAGGAATATTGTGTAAAATGACCAAACCAATAGATGATTTAATTAAGTACTACAAGTAGAACACACCTTGGCCTTTCGTTGAACCGGGCATATTTAGTGAGTTTTTTTATAAGCCAAGAAAAAAATAAAGTATCAGACTTAAAGACAGTATTTAAGGTGCAAAATCTCCTACTTACTAACCCCCTTTGCGATATTGTCGTATTATTCATTGTGGAAAATTGTGTTTTATAATACGACCGAAAAAATTTTGAAAATTATGACAGAGCTTAAAAAAATAAAATAAAACACGCAAAATTGGCGATGTTTTTTTTTTGCGTAAATCGAAACATGCCGCCGGTTATAAGCGGGAATTTCAACCTTATCGCCACCTGTATAAGGATTGCGTGATTTCGTTTGAATTTTTGGAAGTGGATCCCCGTAAGTAAGGTAGTAGTAAATTATTTAAAAAATTCTAAATTAAAATTAAAACGTTTTTAGTAAATTCTCATTATATTATTATCCAATTCTTTGATCATTTTCTATGTTAATTTTTATTTATTACAATTTGAAATTTGTCTCATTGATCCATTCTGGATTCGTGCCATGTTTTCCTGTGGCATCCCGAACTTCTTGCACCCACTTGTGTGGATGCAAGAAGATCCACCGCTTGTCAGGCAGGTAAAAAAATGTGTTTAACGCCCGATCGGAGCATTTGGCCAATTCTGGATTAGTGAAGTTTCGGTGAGGTAAAATAAGTACTAGAGGATATCCACAAACAAGGTAGGCTTATTCAATTTCCGTGGTATCCTCCTGTTTCTCTTTCAGTCCTTCATTCACCCTTTTTTCTCATTTGGTCCTCAAGATTAACTTCGCCGCCAGTCCAGAATTGGGATTCTTTCAGAGCTATCGAAACACTTTTAATACTCCTTTTTCAGGTTATTCGCTCTGTATGGCCAAACCATCCAAGCGTCCCTTGACCATTGATTGCGCCTACATCAGCCTTGCATTCGTAATACGGTTACACTTTATTTTACCACGAACGCGGCTCAACGATCTCATTCCTACTATATCGCTTAGAAACAAAAAAAAATATCCACATAAAATCGTACAAATTATAATATATAACAAAGGTTTTCGAAGCATTGCGGCTTCATAAATTTAGCAAAATTGGACCACCCAATGCATGAAGCAGTTAGAGATTCGTCTCCCGCATCCTATATTAAGTCTTGTTTTGTTTTTTAACCCTTTTGGTTTTTCGAATATACAAAAGAAGATTTAATCATTGAAGAAGATAATATTAACATAACCTAAATGAAACATGAAACCGAAAAAACAACAGAAAATAAAAAGATGTCAGTCGCATCTGGGACAATAACAAATTATGTGTAACTTTTAAATTTATATTTCGTCTTTATTTTGTATGATTATCTTTTTAATTTTACTTTTATTTCTTTGAAAAATCACTAGATCCACTTATAAATAATACCCTTGTGAAAATCTGTAAATGTTCAAATTTTTATAACTTATTTATTATACTCATTTTTTTATGTAAACTTAAAAAAAAATATATAACGTAAACCATTTTCAAGCATAATTTTCATGTAACACTTTTTTATTGTTTTATGTAATCGCATTAAGTACACTCCGTTACTCTACACAAGCATTACTTAAAATAAAAGTGTAGTATTGTAAATTGAAATAAAATGTATTCAATTTCAATAAATAATTTTTTTTTATATATATATATATGTTTAATATACTGAGAAATTGTATTTAACAAAATTAATTTATCTGCGTACCACTTTATAAAAATGGCGTAATTCTTAGATGAGTCAGCACTCCCACACTGTACGGAAGTATATTATTTTCTGTCAACTACATCTGTTTCATCTCAATTAACACTAAACGAAAACCATCCTGTTTACTTAATTTAACAACAAAAAATAGACGTGCCGAAAGATCCGTTGCTCTGTATACACAAGTATAATTTGTCAAGTGCTGCTATCTCAAGTAGTCCCTGACGATTGAAGGAACAGGACCCTAGAGAAGTGGCTATCAAATAGTACTAGGCGTTAACAACATCTCGAAAAAACGCTCGTTATCGTTGGCGATTATCAACTGTTGAATATAACTGTTGGAAATAACAAAACTTCCATGGATCGGATCAGCATTGGCTTTATTGACACAACACAATAATTCGTAAAAGAAAATATTGTACAATAAAACGGTTAATCGAAAGGCGTAAAGGAATTGAACCCTATCAAATGAAACAATCAAACTTTGTTTCAACCACATTTATTTTACACGCCTACCGGTTTCGGAACAACCGTTCAATCGTCAGGGCAAAGTGTATACTAAATAATATTACAATATTATGAAAGAACATACATAATAAGAGGCACAGTGGGGGTGGAGGGCGTGACTAGGGATTAGTAAAGAGTGGGGGAAGAGATAGAGATTGAGGGGGGGTTGAAAGGAAATATATTTAAAATGGGGCTGTAAGATAGGTTTTTTGAATATTAATAATAGACTCATTATTATTGAGGGATTTCTTAATTTCCAAGACTTTTAAATTATCTAAGCGTTTATCTTTACTATTAATGTGAAGAATATTGATCCCCGTATTTTTATCAAAACTATTATTGTTTGAGATAATATGATTGGCGATTTCAGAATAATAATTATTTTTAAGACATCTTACATGTTCTTTGATTCTAATGGAAAATAAAAGTCCAATTTATTTTTTCTAACTTATTGAAGTTTGTAAACCTCATTGTAATATTTTAATCATTGAAGAAGATAATATTAACACATACCAAATGAACCACGAAACCGAAAAAACAACAGAAATTAAAAAGATTTCTGTCGCATCTGGGACTCGAATCCAGGACCTATACCTATCCGGGGTAACCGCTTAACCAACTTAGCTAATAAAACCAGTTCAATTTACGCCATTTACACCGATATCATACTTCATGTTCAAGATTTGTTAATATTATCCTCCATTTTTATAAATCCCATATTATTGGCTGCTATCCTTATGATGATTGCAAAATTTCATCCCGAACTCAATTGCAATCTGGATAGAGTCTCGGATATACCTACCCGATTTTTATTTATATGAGACATCTATTGACTTATTTTAGAAGTCTGGAAAGAAATATTCAATTTATTTTTTATAACTTATTGAAGTTTGTAAAGCTCATATTTTAATCATTGAAGAAGATAATATTAACACAATAACAATTAAAGAGTTTGGTTAAGCGGTTACCCCGGATAGGTATAGGTCCTGGGTTCGAGTCCCAGATGCGACTGAAATCTTTTTAAATTCTGTTGTTTTTTCGGTTTCGTGGTTCATTTGGGATGTGTTAATATTATCTTCTTCAATGATTAAAATAAAAGTGGTTAAAACAAAGTTTGAGTGTTTCATTTAATTATAATGGATAACCACAAAGTGATAGCTTCCTACAATAGTATAGAATTGAACCCTGTTGATTTCGGGAATTTTATACGAATGGATGGTTACAGTTTCAGTGTGTTCAATCATTAATACAAAAACAAGACAATGTTTCCAATCCTTAGTCCCGTATGTCTAGTCGTGGTAACAAGACATGGTGCTTGGTCGGAAAACAGCCCTCCACACGCTCCGACTTGTCGTGGTCTAAAGTGGGGGGGACTGTAAGTTGGAAGGGATCCTCTTCCGACCACCCGACAACGGAATAATAATAATTCGGTGAGCACTTTATCTCCCGACATGTTGGATGCTGCGAGTCAGATGGTGTGTGGTGCCTTTATTGCGACGACAGCCAACAAGCCAACATTTGTAATTTTTCTTACGCACCACGCCCACGCACCACTCGCTCCCGTTACTCGAGTCGCCGCCATTGGTCATAGACGGACGCAAGTTTTTGTTTTTAATATTTGAAAACTCCCATGATAAATACAAAGTTTTACAGAAATATATATCTCAAATAAGTCGTAAGTAAACGAATATTATTTTATTTGTATTCAAATATTTCAAAAATCAGTCAGTTTCCTTGGGAAAATAATTTTTCATAAGCATTATTACAATCTCCGTTATTTACGTTCGTTTATTGATATCACGTAACGATGTTGAAAAATAGCAAACACCGGCATGTCCACTAAGCGCGAAAATATCAAATCAGCTGAAGTCCCGCGCTGCAATGCGCCACTGTTCGCTTATAATATGTCACATAAGATGCTTACAAGAGATTCCAACAATTCGAAATTTTCGCGCCATGTCGCACCGCGTCGTCGTCGTCGTATCGACTTCGCCCACGTAAGACAGAGTGTTAAACAAAACAGTCATAGACTGCGTTGTGTTGAATTATATTCGTATGTAGATACTGATATTGTTCATAATAAATATATCCAACTGTTGAAGCAAATTTTCGTCAATGGCGTTGGGCGTTGACGGCATTTAACTGTTATTTACAACGGGTAGTTATATTTTGATGCACTACTACTGCCGAGTATAACGCATAAACACCACCCACTACCCTAATAAACAAAAACACCCTGGTTTCTATAACAGGTTTTAGTTGCGAACCACTTAACGTGAAGAGTGAAGTGGCAGGCTATGGCGCCAAGGTTTTTAGGGTATTTCAAACATGAAGTGTTCGAGTTAAAGGAAGCGTAGTGGTTAGGATACTTGACTTTGAGCGTGAAACTTTTCACAGATTTCGTAGAAGTTAGAAAAAATAAAATAATATTTGATATATCATTTTAGTAGCGTCGTATAGGTGAGAAATCAACAAAGGTGCGTCAAAAGGCCAGCAAATAACTATTGTCCATGTGAAATATTCACAATACAAAAGTTTATTAAAAAAAAAAATTAAAAAACTGATAAGTATGTAACGGATATTGGCTATTCATTTTTAATGTTCTATTATTCATTTTTTATTATTTAATGACATTTTTTATAACATGAGCAATATTGTATTATATAGAATGATACGTATGTACAGTAAATTATTGATACATAATCGTGTATCGTGAACGCCTCACTAGGAGAATCTGTACTCGTACTGAAATGTTCACATATTTATTCTTTGTCCGTGAGTGGTGTATTTTAATAAGATATTAAGGTTGTAGTTTGTTGAAGACCTTGTTAAAATAATTGATTAGTATTGTGGAGGAATATAAAGATTAGCATTGAAGATATGAAGGATTACAAATTTATTGTAAAGTTATCTAATTGTTGTAACGTCTAGTACTTGAATAATAATTTGAATTATCGTCTTTTGAGCTTTTACTAGTGGGTTTACACAAATATTAATTACACTTTCCCAAGGCTGTAGTCCATATGTGATTATGAATTGAGAAATAGCAAAATATATGGTCCTTAAAACTTTGCGTGGGAAGATATTCTTAATACTTTTCAAGGGAACCATTTTTTGTTTTTGTTTGTATGTAATAATAATAATAATACTTGGATGATTATATAGGGTCGCTTTTGCGAAAAATCACCTCAAGGGCGCTGTACAAATACTACTTGCTAGGGTTTATCTTATTATGTACATGTGCAGAAAACATGCTTACCGGGTAGGGCACTCCAGATTAAAACGTTAAATTACAATCTTTTGGGCTGAGATGATATGACTTTTCAAGCACAGGACACATATAAGAAAACACTGCACATTGCATGACATTGAAGTTACTGTTTAAATCCTATTTGTCATTGATATTATATTTATTAGAAGGTTGTTGGCAAAAGAAGAGTAGGTATTTATTTGAAACATGATTTTATTTGAGATTTTTGATAATAATTATTTACATTTACTAACTAACTAACTGACTAACCATCATGCTGTTTCCCGGCAGGGGTAGGCAGAGAAGACGGACCGCCAAATGACTCGATCTTGGCATACACTTCTTGCTTCATTTACACTCATACATCGTATCATACATTCTCTTCAATTATTCCGACTTCTGACATGGTCCGACTCAAGTATTGATTCACTTAATCGTGCCCTGTCTTTCTCGGGCGTCCCCTGCTTCACGCTACACTCTTTTCTTCGTTCATTCGCTCTACATGCCCAAACCATCTAAGCGTCCCTTTCTTAATTTTGCTCATGACACTTAAATCAGCATTGCATTATTTATGAATTTGAATATTTTTCAGACGATCATACATGGTTTTACCACACACTTGCCTCAGAGATCTCATTTCTACGGAATTTAGTGTACTTTCATCCTTCCTCTGCCAATTCCATGCCATACGGTCATACAACAGGGTTGGAATTAGCACTCCATTGTGGACATTTACATTTACAAATATTTATAATTATTTGTTTATTAGGTATGCAACTGAACCATTCATGGATATGACTTATGAATACAGTCAATGTGGTCAGTCCAGCGTAAGTGTGCGTCAATCATGATTCCTAAATAAAAAAATAACATTTTCGATTTTCTCGCATTGAAAAATTGAATTTAATTGTGAACATTCGTTTAATTTTAATTTAAATGAAAAATGTTTTTGTTTTAAGCCACTTTATTTTATGTACATATATTTCTGCACGACCGGTTTCGGTTGGACTCAACCTTCAGAAATGTACACATAAACTTTTACAAGATTAATTTTAGTTCTAAGGTTGGGGGAGGCTGCTCTCTTCGAGTTATGCTATGTGTTATATATTTAGTTTATTTTATTTTTTTTATTTAGTGTTAGTTCGTTATTATTGAGCCACAAATAACTTAAACTAAAAAAAACCTTCAACAATAGTAAAACTTTTAACAATAGTACAACTTTCCTCAGCCTTGGCGCATACTTTGTTCTAAGAGTCGGCATGACAAGTTATTACAGTATCGTCAGCAAATATCTCAATACTGCCATCAATTTTAAGTTACAAAGATCATTAATTTATATTAGGAATATTAAAGGGCCTAGGACACTACCCTGAGGCACTCCGTACTTGATCGAAAATGGATCACTTTTTATGCCATCAGTAATAACGCGTTGAGTTCTGTCTGTTGTGAAAATAATGTAATGTACTTTTGTTATTGGAATAATTTGTGTAAATGTAGATGAAAATAAAATAAATAAATAAAGTTACATTAAAACTAAGTATTGCAAGATTTGCATAACGTTTGATTTGTAAGTTGATTCTATCTAAGTACGAATAACTTACGTATATTTCTGTTATTCTGATATTTTATATGGCCATGCGATTATCATGTCTACCTGGGGCGTACCCGACTTTTTATTTTAAATACTATCGCTTTATATATACTCCTGACACTTCTCCATGCATCCGCGTCTGTTCTACGCATTCATTACATTACGCAATTATTCAAGCATCCCTTTAGAACCTTGATCATTACAATAATGTAGGTTGGTTTATCATAGACCTCGAAGACCTCATTTCTGCAGCATTCAGTCTATTTTCATCCTTCCTCTGCTAGTTTCATTCACTGACATACGTCAGAAGTAGTATCAGAACTCCATAGTGAACGCAAATTCATTATTTATAGTTGCTTGCTCTAAAGATTAAAAAAAGAACGATGGTGTCTATTTTCAATAGGAGATAAACAAAATAATTATCTTTCTTCCATCCACTTGCGAACAATATATATTCTTAAATTATAAACAAAGCTTTAACATTATATTGGCTTTCCCGTGAATTGTTTCGGACATGTTTTGAAATTGTTTTCCATCTTTCGGACAAGCTATCTTCGTACAAACCCCGGTCTGAATACATTATAAACTCAATGCAGCATCTTCGACATATTTCATATATGTTATGTACGTCATCATGTTGGTACTACTTAGTACATGGTACATAGCTACGCCACCTGTCGTGCAGTTGTTAAGATTGGTACTACCGGCGCCTATCTTAAAGTAAACCGTCTTTTGATCTTAAACCTGAGAAATAATAATAAACATTTCAAAATATCATCATTTTCATTGGGTATTATCTCAAATATATGATAATGTGGCAACCAGTGACGTGCATTGCTCTATGACCAAAGGTAGGCTGTGTATAGCTCGGGCAAAAAATTATGTATTGAACCAACATCTGTTCTTCTACTAGTTTTGCTACTTTACTGTTTACATCTACGTATACATTTCTAAAAAAACTTTTGTAATTTTTTATTTTTGTACTTTGGTTTGTTTTATTTCTACTTCAGTTTTGTATCACCTGTATAATGTAAATTTTTCTCTTGTTCCAAAATGAGTTTTATAAGTCATGGGATTGCTATAATAATAATAATTGGAAGATTTTTTATAGGACTGTTTTTGTGTAAAGTAACTTCGAAAAATAACCTCGTAAAAATATTACTCGCTAGGATTTATAATTATTATGTACAAAAAGATACAGACATATACTTACCTGGCAGGTCACTCCAGATTATTACGTAATTTTATAGCACAGGACACAATATCAGAGAAGACTGCACATCGTATGTTACAGGATTAGTGGCTAAATAAGCGTTGGTATTTATTTTAATACATAAAATAATTTAATAGGCATTTAAAAAAAATGAGAACGGTCATTTTATTATCACATTCTGCTAATTGTTGTAGACAAACTCAATAAAGAGAGTACAAGTTCCTTACCAAATTCATGGAAAACCAAACATTTTCATCGAAAATTTGTCGTATTTTTTTTTTGATAAATGCTGAAAATCTGTGTCTAGACCGCATGCCACTGGTAGCCACAGTATTTGCGGGGGCTATTCGGTATATATATATATTTTTATATCGATCACGTCGGGGTCATCATCATGTATAAGTGATCCCTAATATTAAAACTGTAATTAATTATAATATTTGTATATGAATGCGGAAGCGAACACAGGAGCGTTTACGGACTGCACGCCACTGGTAGCAACATTGTTTGTGGGGGCTATTCGGGATATTTTTTGTTAGAGCTTTCGGAGAGGTTTATGCAGACTGGCTCTCGTAAAAATGCATAATGTACTAGGAGGAAGGTCCCACAGAGAAGGCTGTAAAATATTACGTAGGTTGGTGCTTGCGTTTGCCTTTTAAAGGGTGCCGGATTCTTTATGGCGTATTTAAGGATTATGACGTCACAGAAAGGCTTTAGTTTTTTTTTCAGATGTTTGATCAACATTACTCAAGACGCAACTACAAAAAACCTTATCAAGCTATAGTGAA